>OOFE01028998.1:64173-84935 GCA_900323365.1 Monocentris japonica
CTAATTGGAACAGGAAGAGGGAATGGTAGGGCACACACACACACACACACACACTTATTAAAACAAACACACACATACAAACAAGGATAAAAGAGAGGTTAGTGTTGGGGCAAATCTCAGCTCAACAGGCTGGGCATTCCAGAGATTGGAGCATAAAAACTAAAAGCAGATTCACCAGCTGTCAATTTTACTCTCAGTATTGCTAAAAGGCCAGCACCAGATGATCTGAGAGACCTAGCAGGCCCTATTACTGTGAACATTTCAGACACTCTGTACAACACATAAGAGTATAACCTTTCACTCCAAATGAAGTGTCACCACCCTCTTGTGGCTAATGTTTGTAATAATCAAGGCTTTCCTGCAATGGTGAAGCTATTAGGATAGTTCATTCATTCATTCATTCATGCATTCTTCACAAGGGGGTTAATAGTAGTATTGCATGTGGAAGCTCATTCACATTGCTCATAGATGACTCTGCTCAGTGGGCCAAATTAAACAGTCTGAATGCAACTAGACTGTGTAGCTGCATGGCTAAGAAGATTAGATAAGATTTACCAACCTAGCAGTCGTCAGCAGCACTGTTCACCTAGACTTGGTGCATAGCCACAGGTCAGTGTGCCCCGTGCGCTGTGTTAGCATTCACCATGGACTAGGACAGAGGCCCACTGAACAGAAATGGGAGTTCCTGTTTCTTGATGACTTCACATGTGATTATTTCCTCAATCAAGCCTCTGGCAAAGGTTAGTACGCAGCTCTGTCTATACGGTTTTCAAGAGTAAGCTTGCATATGCATGCGTTTGTGTGTACGTTTGTGCACACACTCAGTGGATGAAGCCATAGCATGGAAGCATCCACCCACAGATGGTACACTCTATTTAGAAACCTACAGACCACATTCCTGTACAACAAAGCATATAGATACGTTCTAATGTAGAGATCTATTATCATTTCATGTTACTTTACTGCTGTATGATCTGTAATTCTTGTATGACAGTAATAATGCTCCTTCCCCAGTCAGAATACAACAATGTGAGGTGAACGTGTTTCAACATGGTGGCATACATCCTGTGGTCTGCATTTACATGGACATTCAAGGGAATACTGTGCACCTGCAGGTTCCTTTGGGTGAGTGTATGCCCTACATTATGTGAGAGTCATCATCCATTTTGTAATTTAGATACCACTCTGATGCCAGGAGTTGATACAGGTTCGTATTTATGGCCAATTTATAGTACAATAATGAAAAGGTTCTGTTTTTTTGCACTGCAGATATGCCCATACAATGCAATCAAATTCTTACCACGAGAACAACACATTACAGAGGACACAAGCTACCAACCGAAACAACGTGCAGGTAAGGATCTGCCTAATAAAATCGAACAAATATTAAACGTAAACCAGGGAAATCTTTATTTACCTGACATTGATCTATTTAACGTTTAAATTCAGTTCACAAAGGCCGGTGTGTTTCAGCCACATGCCTTCATGTTCCTTGGTCCTCTTGATTTGATTTGAATCAAGCTAATCACTCCTAACAAACTGAAGATAAAGTGTTTTTCTAAAGTTATCAGTGCGCCTTAAACCAACAACATCCTGTATCTCCTCAATATTTTTGTAATTCAAATTATTATATGGTTGCATTATTGGACTTGATTTGGCAGGTTCTGAAAGTAAAGTGAGTGCAGCCATACCAGGTAGTCCAGACCGCACAACCGCTCTACATAAGAGACTGACCAAAACTGAGAAGGACATCCTGTCTCTCAAGACCAGGATAGCCTGTGAGAGAGCATCATGGGAAAGGAGGTTTGCAGAGCTCCAGAGGAAACAGGAAGAGCTACGCAATCAGGTGTGTGTGCATGTGTGTGTGTTTGTTGTTTTGATGTAAGTTTGTGTTTGTTGCTATTACTTAATTTGATGATAACCTATCTCCTCTTGCTCAGCTGGCCTCAGAAACTGGAGTGCTGGTGAAGGTGGGCAGCTATGATGACCAAAGAGAGTCAGTGGTTGACAATGGAGAAGTATTTGAGGCGCGCTCAAGTAAATAAGAATCATCCAGATTCAGTTCATATGAATTTTTGATGCATGCCTTTGACTTGAATAGCAATTTTAACTGGTATTGTCAAATTAACAGGCAGTCCATCAAGGCTGTCATGTCACCGCAGAGGGTCTGAGGCATCATCAAGAGGCGACACTTGTGCAAGCAGCTTGTCAGGCAGCCAATTATCCTTATCCTCATTTGGCTCCAGACCCACCTCCGTCTTGTCTTCAACCACCAGGTACAGTGATTAATCTTCACTGGCTTGTAGCTTTACAACTCCTTTTTTTCTAGAATATTCCACATCAAAAGTTGATATTGATTGTAAAACACCTTCTATATATTATGTCATATTGCTGGTTTTTCTAATGTTGTTGATAAAAGTGCCATAGAATAACAATCATCGTCATCATCATCATCATCATCATTTCCATTATTGTATTACTAACACTGTCTATAATGAGAGAACCCTCTCTTCCTTCAGTGTGGGTTCATGGAGGACCTCCCCAGGGCTTCACCGGGTTTTTGTCCCCCACTCCCCCATGGACCTACAGCTGGGTCACCGGGTCAGAGTCATGCTGCCATCTGGACGAGTCAGCACAGGAACAATCCGTTTCCTGGGCCACCTGCAGGGGGAGCCAGATCTCCACCTGGGGGTGGAGATGCAGACACCTGATCATGGATCGCAAGATGGCAGCCACAGGGGACACAGCTACTTTGAATGGTAATTTATCTCATCTCTTTTCTGTGAGTATAGCCTCAGGAAGTACAATCTGACATGGAGTGGTGTATTAGGAATCTATTAAGTGCATAAGTGTCCACTTTATGTCACTAAGTAGTGCTTTACTCAGGATTATCCAGATGCTTCCACGAGAAAAAGATTGAATACTTCTTGGAAAACTGGTTGATTGGGGCCTATTTACCAGAAGTTGCAATTGTTGCATTCATAAGTCATTGTGTAGGATCATAAAATACCTCAACTATATTTATTTTTTTTTACAAATGTTCCAGCGTAGGTTACTTGAGAAAGCTTCTATAATTCATCTGTTGTTAGGCTATGGTTCCTGAGGCAAAGGTTAAATGTGTACAATTATATTAGTCCCTCTGTGAGTGAAGGCATCGCTCTACAGCCCTCAGGCCTCGAACAGGATTCCAAACTCCAGACATACTCTGCCGTGGCTGAGCTGAGAATGCAAATCTCAGCCTGAGGCCAAGTCAGAAGGTTTAAATTACCAGATTTGAGATGTGAGAGGTGGACTCATGTGCCCAGAGCAATAACAAATGTGACTCATTATGGTAGAGAAGGCCTTTTTAATCTAATCTAATCTGATCTTCATGTAGTCAGATATGGTTATCACATTAACTATACATGTACATGGACTTGCTGTGTGTATTCTGCGTTTAGCCATCAGTTTAGTCCTTTAAGTCAGGAGGGTTGTTGATTTTAAGTTAACTGCAAGCATGTCCATCATATTTATTTCTTGTGACTTCTGCTTCTGTCCTATGCAGCAAGCCTGGCTATGGTGCCTTCGTACCATTCAACAAACTACTGATGGCCTGGGAATGATAAAAACACAGACATACTACATCTGGCAAAACTGCCCATCTGGATGTATGCAGTTACAGTCATGCACCTGATTGAACATTATCAATGGGGTAAATCTCATAACAAAGCAAATACTATTCATACATGTATTGTGTATATTTCAAAAATATACACATAAATTGAAGTGTTATTCACAATAAAATGTCAGCATTTCTGTAAACTTTGTCCCAACTTTCTTCTCGCTTCATATGGGGCATTCTGTGAGAGTGGCGCATCTTGTGAGGCTTAGAGGGATGGTAACATTAGACTAGCAAATAATAATCATGTGGCCATTTGTTGAGTTAGTTGTGGTGACAGTCACAAAGCATATAGACATTGAATTTTCTATGCACACAATAAACCACTTGATTTCAAGCAAAAGCTCAAGCTGGGCAGGGAAAAATAACAATTACAATTTGAAGTCCCAAGAACTTGTTGTGAGTAATGTGAGCAACAGGACATATTTCAGCTTTTGCACGAAGGGATTTTCACTCCTCACAAAGAACTGTCATCCTGTCTGTAACCATTTCAACACGTCTTCATATTCCATGTCTGCCAAAACATACCATGTGTATACCTCTGTAAAGGTCAAATCATAATGGGATCTGTCTGCCTTGAGTTTGACTTGATGTGAGTGTGAAATAATTACATGATTGCTGCCAATTGTGAGGGATAAACAAAGATGCAGTACTATTTTCAGACATGTTGAGAAAATGTGGAACTGTTACTCAATTTCTTGGAAAGCTATGGTACTAACTAGAAATAGAATGAAATGAACTCCAACATAGCTTAAGACAACATACCTGAACAGATGTATCATATCTTAAGTATTAGCATGAGTGTTTTCATTTTCATTTCAAAGACATTCTGATGTCAAAGGATTGCATTACTTGAATATTATCTCTGGTTCAGTGGAATCCTCCTCGCCTAGTTATGTCTGCGTGTTTGGCTTGATTACACACAAACGTTACACACATTTGTGTAGGTTTTTCACAATATTTTGCATTGTTTTCTGTGCATATTTCACATTTTTAATATAAAGTCAGGACAGATAAATAAAGTAGGTCATGTGCTCTTCATAGCATGTACAGAGACTTAAGATTGAACATAATGAGTTCTAGAGTAGAAAATTCAGTGTTTCGAAAACGCTTTGGCTATCTCCTATTTTTTGAGAAAAAGGTGTGTATAGGGGACAAGTCTGTGCATAGGAGACAGGCCTGTTTTGAAATCTATATAAGGCTATTGTGATAGAAAATGTAGGAATTATTGTACAATAATAACATTAGGCAAGTATAATAACAAACTTTACTTATATAGCACTTATCTAAAAGCAGAATTTACAGAATGCTTTACAGGAAGACAAAAAAAGATACATAGAGATAAAAGCATAAGCAACAGAAAATACAATTAAAGTAGGGTAAATAAATTCATAGATCAAATTAGATAAAAGAAAAACAAACGACAACATTAAAAGTGAGCATTATCAAGAACAAAGGAGGAGCAAATCTATAAAAGTGGGTTTTATGAAGTGACTTAAAAGATGGTACTGTCCACTGCACTATAAAGCTATTATGTCACTGTTCTTGACAATCTTTAATGAATTAGTGGATGACTCAATGAAAATGATGTTATGTTGCTGTATTAAAGACAAAAATGGTGTTTTAAGTCTGATACTATATATATTATATATGAGCTCAGAAATAAATGACATTGTGGCAACTTGTGTATCAATCGATACACATGATATTTGAGACATGAGGCAAACCTTTTTTTCTATTGACATGATTTTCCATGTACATGTTTATACACATTTACCTACATCAAATTCCCCAAGAGAACTTTACCCTGCATGTTCACGAGAACCCAATTCCATATTTTCATCATCTTGAACCACTACTGAAGGATGACTATTGAGGAATCTACTAGACAGTCAATCCAGTAGAACAGGAAAATGTTAAAAAGTACCATGGATTCACCCAATCTTCAATGGTACAGTAGTCTATGTCTACTTGTAGTGTTAAATTACAGCATGACATATTCTGAGAATGCTTTATGACACTGATGTTGCATTTCTGGAAAGAAATGATGGCACTTGAGAATAACTTCCTTTTGCTACTATCAAAGAGACTTTGACAGGCTATTGTTTAGATTGGAACTTAAATACTGTCTGTTGGTTAGGATCCTCTGCAGAATTTATACCAACAAAATGCATTGTTAAGTTACAAGTTAATAATCAAACCTTGCTCATGAAATATAACATACTATAATATGGATAAACAAGCACTGAAGCACTTCCTCAGACACTACGATGTAGCTAATATGAAAAAGTGCCATTGTATACAACAATTCCTTATTGGATGAGAATGTGATTTTGGACAGAGAATAAAATACATCAAATTTGACACAATATGCATCAACAATTAAAACTCTAGAAACTCAGTCATAGCTGTTACTAGTCTAGAGGCACTTTTTATCCGAAACATGGATGACAAGATCACATTTGACTAAAATGTCATACAATTGCATTCAATTCTGAGCACATTAAAATATCTTAACTGTTTACCAACAGGAAGGCTAAACCATACTCATATATCCATAAAGGCACATACAGTACAACTGAAAGATTTTCAGGAAACTGCCTTTTTCACAAAACAAAACAAAAGCATCTAGGCCATTTCACAGGTCTATATAAGCAGCCTCTTAATTTCGATGGAAGAGGACACAAGGCTGCCACCCCGGTAGTAGTAAATAAGAGTCAGAATATCTCTCCCTGAGCTTTAAGACTTAGGATCTTTGCAGCCAGTTTCTGAGCATCCATCAGATGTGGGAACATATCCATAACTGTATCCACTTGATGGGGGTTGAAGATGGCTTGTAGTTTCTTGCGGAGTTCCAACCTTTCTGGATCAAAGGCAGTGGAAGATGGCTCTGGTTGGGCCCAGGAATGGTACTGATGGTCCCTATAGGAGCAGCGAGGGCTGTGTGGGGGTGAGGAATGGATAGAAACGGGGAGACTACAAGATGCCCTGCTTTGGGGCAGCCCCTGGAAGAGATCTGACCAATACTTTTGCTGATGAGGGTGGGGTCCATTATATTGGAGGTGGTCGGGGAGGCTGTAGTGGTGTGGTATACTAGGATGGCACATATGGGGAGGGTAGGTGTCATATCTGAGTTGACAGGTGGGGTCCAGGTTTGAGTTGTTGTGATGTTGCTGATGAGCTATAGAAGGTATTACATGGGAACAGCGCCTAGAGCCCGGGATGGTGTTCTTTCTCTCTAAATGCATGGAGGGACGTCTGGGTTCAATGGGGGTGGTTTGCTGCTGGAGCCTGGGCCTGTGAGAGTTGCTGAGGTTGTGAGATATATCAGAATATTGGCTCTCAAAAGAACCAAGGCCAGAATCCAGGTACTCATGAGAGACTATGGCATAGGGGTGATCGGAGATGGAGTGCAGCCCAGGCGTCTCACACTGGCCTCCATGACCAAGTGTGTGATTTTGACTGATTCTGGGTCCATCCCAGTACAAAAGTGTGTTCTCACTAGTCTGACCAGGATGTAAGGAACTGCGCTGATCTAGGGACAACCTGTGCTCCATTTCAAACTCTAGAGAATGGGAAAAAGCATTTTGAGCAGACCCAGGATCAGATTGAGGCTGTCTTGGTGATAATCTGAAATTTTTCTCCTCTTTCATAGTGGATATCCGGGCTTTCTCTCTCAATTCGTCAGCTAAGAAGCTGTAGGACTGGTTTGCTCTCTCTGGATGGTAGAACTTACATTTGATGCCATAAGTGCACTTTTTGTCTGGATAAAACAAAAAAAAGAAACTGTGAGTTATAGGCCATCTCATTTAGGAACCACATTCCTTCCTTGTCCAAAACATCTGAAACTGTGAAAGGTCTCATAATGACATTGTAGTATAAAAATATTTTGCAGTGGAAGAGTTCCTCTTTCATTCTTATTTGAGATAAGAATTCTTGGGGGCCTTTCTAAGCTCTGTGCTAATTATACCTTACCATAAGGACAGAGCTGTCTCCTTTGCTCTGCAGGCAGAGGCTTTTTCCTGAGGAAGTTGTCAAGACTGGGGCCATGACGACCCAGGGGGTCATCTGGGGGCATGAACCTGGACAGGACAAAGAAATGACTGACTCATGACTGAACTTTTTCATTCACATGTGACTAATGTGAATGATGTTTCCTTGATTATTCCCTCTACTTAAATAAAAGACACTACTGCAATATGCCCTTTGGAACCAAGTTGTATATTAACTAACATTCATGGGAAGAAAATGTGAAATCTCCTAGGTTTAGGCAGAGAACTAAGCTAACTGCTTACTTGTCATTCACAAAGGAGTACATGAGGAGCCTCTCCTCAATGCATCTCTTCCAATCAGGTCTTTCTCCTTGGAGGTCACGGTACGTGTCATTGGATACGATCACACCATTTGACTCGTATGCCAACTTGACGATAAAACGGTCATCATAGCAGACCACCCGCTTACCCCCAATGCGACGTGATGGGGTGAAGACCACTATCTTCCTTTTTTCAAGCTCTGTCAGGATGTGTTGATCTGAAAAGGATGTATGTAAAGCTTGTAATTTTATATCATACATAGATTGCATAACATTGCATACCTTGAGCATAATCCACAGCCAAACATTCAAACTACAAAGACCACAAAGCTTATGGAAACATGCAGTGAGCACATAACCAGAGACCCAGCAATCAATCATTGAAAACAAATGAAGCCAGTGCAGGTATTACATCACCTATACAAACACCATAACAATCATTATGTCCTGTATGTACAGTATATCATATTGCTGTACCTACAAACTTAATTAATGAAAACATAATACATGCACCTGTGTGTGCAGAGTGTTTTAAAGACATTAGAATCCAAATGAAATGAAGTACTGATGGCTCATCTATTGATTTAAAAACCAAACATTTTCCACAGACTCTGTCACTTAACCCCTTACTATGCTTGATTGGCAGCAGTTAAAAACACTCTGCAAGTAAACTAGGTAGAAAACTGGAAGAAAAACAAAGCTGTACTTCCTGCTGGGGATTTCCCAGAAATGAGTGCAGGGTTATTTTTACTTCCTGGTGCGAGGAACCTTTGGATTACCCCACCCAGACATAGAATTACTACCATGAGAGCCACAGGCACAAGGTGATGATGCATCAGTTTCAAAAGGATGGTCCAACCCTTCATTATGTTCTTGCTGTTGTTGGAGTCATCAGAGGTTCGCTTAGTATGAATAACTTGAAAACATGAAGACTGAATAGATAGTTACCTCTCTACTTAAGGACATGTTGTAGGTGCAACTATAATATTGATCTAGATTTTTTTAAGAACACCCACGAACCCTAAAGACTCAGCTGCCACAAATGTAAAAAAGTTTGCACAGACCTTCATTATATGCCGTTTCACAATCTCCACTATGTTGCCCAATGTCTTTGGCATGAGATCTAAAGTTTTGCCTCATGTACATAGGTACTTAACAATATGGCAAACAGTGTGTAATTATATCAGATAATGAAATATGATTATAATTACAGTGTTCATACTATACCATTATAAATACATATATAGCTGTGTGTTAACACAGCTATATATATTTGCCTCCTGAGCAGCTCTGCCTCTGAGAAATGTTTGTATAACTAAAACTCCAATCTGCAAGAATGAGAAGTGTCCCGCTAAACATGTTTAAACTGCTTGTGCCCTCACCTGTGATGAAGGCATCGGGTCTGGGCTGCTCTTTGCGCCAAGTAGGGACAAACACAGTAATGGTGGTGTGACCTCTGTCCAGGAAGAAGTTCACTGCCAACAAGATGCCTCGGCAGGAGAACACTTCCTTGTTGCCATGGCTAGAAAAGAGCAGAAGAGAAAAATGAATACAAATTACTGTAAATGACTCAACAGCCAGTGCCGCCTTGAAAACGTATCCACACATCCTGCAAGTGAAACGTTTCACAACACTCTCAGCCAACTGATGCATCACCACCTTGTTCCTGCTCTCATGATTTAGTAACCAATATCTAAAGGATTTTATCAAATCATGATTACAACAATGAAATGCTGTAGCAGTCTACATCTTAGTCCAAAACTAAAAAAAGACAAAAAAAAAGACAATCAGGTAATAATAATACGATGTTTACGAGCCTATGTGGCCAATATGTCTAGACGCTTTGTTCTCAGCCTCTATTAAATCAGAGTAAAGTCAAGAAAATAAAACAAAGACAACAAAAAGGGAAGAAACGCGGTGTTGCTTCATGTTGGTAATGGTAGTTCTTGGAGTGACTTAAAGTCCAAAACTAAGATGTAGACTAAGAAGTTTTATTTTCGACTCACTAGCAAATAACTCACATGTCATAGGTGCAAACAAGATTTGACTACGTTCTGATGGTGGGCTGGGCTTTACTCATAAAGGAAGTCGCTGAGTGAATCTTCCCTCAGGTTATTTCTATGTATGGACTACACCTTAGCTAATATGAGCTGAGATGCAGAGATTTTGAGGTGTGTGTCTAAGATTTACATACTGAAGAAATGACCTTAACAAAGGCATACAGAGACAGGGTTGTAAATACCCTTTTGAAAAAAACCCACGTAACACACTTGTTTATGAGCACACATTTCAGGGTTCAAGGAGAACATGACGATGATGGTAGTTTGAGACATCTCATTTTACAGGTATTTTTCTGTACTTTGTTAGTGGACACCAGCTTTGGGTTTTATGACCTAGTCTTCATATTTATAAAGTGCTGGACGAGGTACATTTTATTGTATTAAAAATGGAATGCCTCCCTATTTCATATTGTTCTAATTAAATAAAAAAAATAATAAAACACTTCTTATCTGGACTTTTACCTCATGGCCACATTACTGCCATCGATGACAATGGGTTTCAGTTCAGTTTCTGTATCCCTCCTGTCCTCCAGTTGTGATGGTAGTGGGGTGACTCTGTGGGGTCCAAGGGCCCAACTGAAAGCCAGTAGATGGTCTTTCTGACCGGTGCTCCTCTCATCACTGCCAGGATTGGGTATGCAGGGTACAGTGCTGGCCCTGCTTCCTACCAGCTCTCCAAGCACCGAGTTGGTGTCCGTGCTTAGACCCAGCTTCCTCAGAGCAGCCCTCACCTCAGCTGAAGAGTAACCCAGCTTCCTGAAGAAGTCAACTCTATGCTGGAGTTCCTCATTATCTGGTTCCAGCTGGACTGAAGCGGAGTTTTGGCAAGGTAGAGCCTGATCCATTCTGGAGCATCTGGGCCTCTTTTTGGCAGTTGGATCAGCAGCATAGGAGACTCATTGCTTCTGCCTCAGGATAATATTCATGGCTGGCCTAAACAGAATTGACATTTAGTTAGGAATATATGTCAATTTAAAGTCATTTTACAGGATTCTCATACATTCCCTACTGCATTGTTGCATTACTGCGGTTATTTTGCACACCCTCACAATGCTACAAATCATATATTTTCACACTTTTCATTCATACATTTCTACTTCATATGCTCTTGACACTTTGGAATTGTTGATTGCTTTACATTCAATACCGCCGTTTGCTGTGCTACTATGTATATTCTGTTTTTCTTCTCTAGTACTGTTTTGCTGCTTCGATGACCCACTTTCCCCACTGGGATCATGTAAGTTTGTTTTGTTATCGTTGGGTGGTTAAGGTTAACCTATGAAATCTAAAAGCTTACATCTGAAATTCATTCAAGTGAAAAGGCAAATGTTGACACTGAAAAAAGACAATCAGGTAATAATACGATGTTTACGAGCCTATGTTGCCAATATGTCTAGACGCTTTGTTCTCAGCCTCTATTAAATCAGAGTAAAGTCAAGAAAATAAAACAAAGACAACAAAAAGGGAAGAAACGCGGTGTTGCTTCATGTTGGTAATGGTAGTTCTTGGAGTGACTTAAAGTTTCCTCAACCGTAGAGGGAACACAACACCGAAACTACCCATCTAACTATCTACCTGGTACAGGTGACACGACACGTCTTTCTACGGGGACATTTTGAGGACAAACCGGTAGGTAAATAATGTGTCTCTGAAGAAATACATACAGGCGCATTGGTAACTTACTCACCTTTGCTGCTCCTAGTTGTTTCTCTCCGTGTTCCATTTACCGCACAGAAGTAACTTAAAACCCTCGGTTGTGAAGTACAGTAAGTTTGACACGGCTCTGACTTCATAGCGCCTCCCTTTTGGAAAATGATTTCTTCCCCTCTTCCCCGAGGCGTAGAGCCGAGCACATTTGCATACTGAGATAAGAGAAGCTCTTCCCTCGAGCTGCAAGTCATACCGCAGTTTACACGCGTTACGTTTTTCTTTGGACTTTAGTAATGTTTATGTCTTTTATCGATTTGGATGGCCTAATGGCTATTGAGGTCACTCCCTCGAACCTGCCGAAGTGTCCTTGAGGAAGACACTTAAACCGCAACCTGCTCCAGGTCGAACCCCTAAGAAGGCATTTTCCGCCTCGTGGTGAAGTGTATGAACTCTTTATTTGCAAAATATACTGTTGCTGTACAAAAGCAGGAGGCAACCATTTACATTTTACCAGACTAAAATACTACATAACTGGCGTAGCCTTCACAACCACTGTTTAAGTCAACGTATTGGGTGTGCTAGTATTTTTGCCCACTAGATGTCACCCTTGCCACATGTTATCCTGCTGGATCGTCAAGCTCACCTCTCACCTGGGAGATGAATAATGGCACTCCATTGTTGTTGGTCTAAGCATGGACTAGGCTGCTGGTTAGGTTGTGAAGTTGTGTGTGTGTTTGTACTCAACCCTTTGTGTACAGGGTTAATGGCACGGTCGAGTTGGTATCACACTGCGTAGCCCTGGTTAATGGAATATACAGAGTTGAGTTCCAGAGAATGGAGAAAGTAATCAGGGCCGGTTGCCAGGCGGTTGCCTCCTCTGAGGGCCCACACCAATGGTCCCAGGTGTCTGCAAGGCCTGATATTACTGCAGGGCAATGAGCTGCAGCCAGCGATGAGTAAGGGGCCAACACACACACATGCAAGCACAGACGGAAAGACAGAGAGACACAGACACACATAAATTCACCATTATACAGGCTCTCTCTAGCCATCAGCTATGCAGGTAACCACTGAGAGACTTTAAGTTCCAAGCTCTTTTGACAAGTGCATTTTGAAAAATATATGAGTTGTATCACATTTATATACTCATTTATTGAATTAAATTTGTAAAATCTGTGTATTGTTTTGTGATTTAGTTATAATGGAAGACAATAGTGACATTAAAATAGCCAAAGCTATAGTTCACGCAAATCCTGAACCTCACTGAGTATCCAAGTGCCTAAGATTGGATGAGATTAGTGTAGTTGGGGTAGTCTGAACATCAAACGGCTATTTCTTTAACGTCTTGGGGGAGACATTTCCCTGCTCAAAGGCATATCTTTTTCCTCCAGGCAGGTGTAGTTTGGCAAGGCTTGTTAAACCTGAGACAGTTGATCAAATATTCAGCCAGGCTCATTGTGCTACTGAGAGCTGCTGGATGTGGTTGGGGTAGTGCTGTGCTGATAAAACCAGCTTTGTAGTGCCTGAGCGCCGGCCCTTTTGCTATTCCTTTCAATGACTGCCTGGGTCAGCCGTCTGTCGCAAAAAATAATTTTTGTATGATTTCTTTAAAAAGAGCCAAAGTAAAGAAAAGGCAGCCTTTAACTGGAGTAATCCATCTTGCACCATTGGTGTCAGAGTGATTCACGATTTCCAATTTAGCCATGGTTTGAATCTAAAGTAAATCAGGCAAGACTGCTCCACCCTTTGTGTAGCCGGACGACAAACCCTATGTGACAAGAGCTTTCAAATGAACATATCCCCCGCATTCATCTTGTTCATTTCTTACTTCAGACACCCCACTGCTTGTATTACATAGATCAGCAAGCAAAGACCTCCCTGCATTGTGTGAGACCAGTGGAAGTAAGGATTATACTGTCTAGGTGGGTAGCACTGATATGAGATTGGACAAAAGAACCATACAAAATAGAGACCCCATATTTTGAGTCCTATAGATTTTATCATTGTATTGTAGCAAGTACTTTAACTTGCTGTTCATGGACATCTTCTGCACTTTAAGCTATACACTGAAAGCAGTTGTATTTATCTAGATATTCTGTACACTAATTTGTTTTGGCTTCTCTTAACTGGAACAGCATATGGGTGTTGTTTGTCAACTTTTTTTTTTTTTTGCTTCCTTAATGTTTTTTATGCTATCGCTGTGGTCCCGTATTTTCATGCTGCCAAAGGAGGGGACTTTGGTAATTACTGTTACTGCTAAGTGATAAAATCTTTGTATACACAAATTATCTTGATCTCAATTTCATTACACAATAACAATAAAACCAGTGCTCATAAAGTAATAGAGTTCATGTGAGTAAATCCATCTGTCCATGATGTGTTGGCTTTGATTCAGAGACAACCCAAAGCCATGCAAACACTCTTTCTCGTGCTTAAAATAAATGTGGTCCAGCCAGCCATAGATCATTTAAAGATCATTGTGTGAAGGTGCGTCAGATCCCAGTGTAGTTCCAGCCCTTGCAGGTGTAACCTCAGCATGGATCCTTGGCCTCGTCCAGGAGCACCAACAATACTCTGATTAATTGTCCCTGTCAGCGCAGGCTGTTTAAGCCTACTGGTTATTCTGCATATTGCTCACATGCGCCCCAACAAAGGCACACACATACAGAAATGAATGCAGACATACAGGTACACAGAGGTTCATACAAGCATGAACCTCCTGGTCACACACACACACACACACACACAGACAAACACACACAAACACACACAAACAAAACCCCTTCCACTGCCAGCCCCATGTGTGATAGCAATTCATGCTCAGGCAGTCAGGCAACGCTCCAAGGTATTCATTACTATTGATGTCAGAATCCACAACTAGAAGTGATGGCTGAACCTCCTCCAGTCTGTACTGTTTAAAGCCGAGCTCCTCTTCCCCAGCTGTTGCTCTCTGTCTTCACTTAAGGGGGGAGACTGTGATGATTAATTCACTCTCTGCTGGGATCCTGCGGAAAGAAGCTGGAATTTTTCCTGAAGTGCTTCACTCACATTGTAGTCATCCAGTCTCACAATATCTGTGTTGCGGACCAACAATGAAAAATACTAGTACCAAAATTGAAAATCTTGATGGACTCACTTTCTGGCATGTATGCTACGGTGCTGCTCAAACTGGATTAAACCGATGCCGGAGTTCAGCGTGTTGTTTGGAGTGAGCTACTGTTTCCATAGGTTAGCTGTCTGCATTTACCACTGCAGGCTTCTGGACTTGTGCTGTATCATTCATTGGTATTGCTGCATGGGCCTGCATTATACTATTCATTACTTTGGAGCTAAGCATGAAAAATAGTATAACCCATTGTGGACTGTTCTTGAAAATTGTGACTGTGGCCAGTCTGTTATGTAACATGTTATGTAATATGCTTTCCTACTACATGCTCAAACTGGATTTACAAACCTGCTGAGGAATAATGGCACACACATTCCCTGACCCCTTCATTGTGGTCTTTCCAGTGATGAATGTGACTCACAACATTTTGCTTATCGTAACACAATCTTGTGAAAACACGGAAAAACGGTTATTTCCGGTAAAAGGCTCTAGTGTGCTTAAGAGGTGTTGGAAAAAGAAATAATAGCCATCAATTTGGACTGGCGTATGATTTTTGTTTTTTGCAAGTTTATACCCACAGGGTTATGGTGGGGTGTTGGCAGCTCTTGCACTCCACTCTGTATGTGTGGGCATTAGTTTGCTGTCGTTACCATGGGGCGACTGTTGCCATTAGCTGTTAGATTTCTGATTCACACCCGGTGGGAGTGGGCTCTCAGTAGCGAAGCTGCCAACTGGCTGGGATAACTTACAGGCCTTGGTCCCTGTTTTGTCCTGACTATAACCACTTCTTAAACTGAATATCTCTTTGACCATTTTGTCTCTTCACCCTCATTATAACAGTACCAATGTCTGTCCAATTCTGAATGAATATGACTGCTGCCACAGTGTCTGAGAAAGAATTTGTCTTGTCACAAATTTCCTAAGGACTGCTATACATTCTCATAATAAACTAGCAAATTCCCTTCTTATAAGAAATACTTAAATAGCGATCTGCAAAGGACAGACTGACATTGAGCAGGACAGGGGAGAATAAGGGATGGATGGATAGATGGATGGATGGATTGATGAGAGCCCATAAAAGAGCTTAAAGTGTTGGATTTGATAATGGAGAATATGGGGAAGCTTTAGCCCTCTTGTCGTGATTAATGAAGTTCTTTGGCTATGACAACTGACTCTCTAATAGCTCCATTAGGAACGCCCCCAAAAGACTGATACAGTACCTTACCCACCCCATAGACCACTATCATGGTTTTCACTATATGTGCTTTGGGGGCCATATTGTGTGATTTTGATGAGCTCTAAATCACTTATATCTTCCATTGAGGAAAAGGCCCAAGCCACTAAGAGAGAATGATGCTTCATTTTTGCTGGGTTGTTTTCCGACAATTTATAGAGCCTTTAACCCTACACCAGGCTTTGTTTTACTCTCCTCAGTGATGTGTAAAAATGTAATTCTTCCTTATCATGACCCAAACATGCAGCCATTCATCCAGCGTCTGCCAGTTTTTATTTGCTCAGCTTCAGTTCACTTGTCAGTTCCGTGCCATGAATACCTGAAATGGAATTTTGAGTGGTTAAACACAGGTAGCAATTCACAATTTCCTCTACGAAAGATTATTACCATGAAATACGATGCGCAGAATTCTTAGCTTCAAGGCTTAATAGAGTTAGCATTTCTTGTCCTCTTATGCAATTTCATTCCCATGCACTTTTATACAATTTAAAATGAACTGTAAACAATGCTAATGGAAACCAGAGCGTTTGGAAAATGTGAAAAATAGCAGGAAAAAAATTCTATAAAGGGACACATATTGCCAATAGTAACAGTATTTCTAGTATTAATGGGCATTATAAAAAGGGAATTGCACATTATTAGTGTGTCCCTGCACATGAAGCAACCACTCATTTATGAACTAGAAGATAGATATAAAAAAAAAATAAATCTGATATACAGTATTTCTAAGGAAACAGAATAGTTGAAGCAAACTGATATGGTACAAAGTAAAGCAGCATCAACAACTGTAACCCTTGAAGCAACTATGCGGACGGTCCAGATTTGTGAGGCATAAGCAGTCTCAATCTCCTGTATAGTGGTTCGTGAGGGAAATAAGAAACATTTCAATTACAATATACATGGAAAGGGCATCTCTGCAGCAGGATTGATATGTCATTCTAACAATGTCCAATTAAAAAGGGAGAATGCTTCCATTATTCTTTTATTAGAATACCCATGCCTGAAACTGCAGTGAAAGACTTGCACCTCCTGGTTAAAGGTGGGAGTCCATCAGGCGTGAAATGAGTACAGCACACATATAATAATTCATATTTCCCCATGGAATGCATAATTTAGTTTTGCAATTATTTTGTGGGTTTTTTTTGAAATGCAAACGAAACGCGCAAAATAGTACTTTTATGATTTGTTGTATTATGTATTATGGTAGGATTGTTTGGGTCTTGCAGAGGGGTAGCGCACAAGCACTGTGTACATCTCATTGAGGATGCCTATCGACTCAATCATTGTTGAGTGTTGAAAAATGTTAGTGATAATTTTCATATCTGCTCAGTTTTAGTAATGTTTTCAGAATTTTTATATTAGGAATCTCATCCTAGTCATCTTTGAAAATGATTCGATTATATTTGTGTGTGCTCTTTTTTTATTCAGTAGGAAAATAAAGTGGACACTGGTTTCCATGAAAATGAACTTTGCTTGAGTATCATTGCTGCCTTGTAACTGGCATGAAAGGAACACTTATGCAGAGAGAAATGGCCTGGAGGGTCTTTGCCATGACCCAGTTCAAACTTTGCAGGAGGCAAGCATGCAGTTCATGGGCTTGCTTGCCTTCTGGAATGAAGTGGAAATGATGGAATACATTAATGCCAATGGAGGGCTATGACCTGACACATAAATCGATGGGAATTAATATGTGCTCGACAAATCTAAAAGAGATGGGTAAAGCATTCTGTAAGTTCCCAAGTGACAAGACTGGGGAATAGCTCAAGTGCTTAACAATAAGGCAAAAAAATACAGGCTGATTGAATCCATGCACTCCCACTTCTCCAGCTACTACACTGGACCTAATTACCCCGTGTAAGCGGCAGCCTGGGGATAAGCTGCATCTGAATGCTCACAACTGTCTGTTATACCTCACAATTTAAACCTGCTTAACACTGGTTATCAGCATTTTCTCCTGCTTCAAGCTCCCCTTCCTTTTTCTGAATAGGATAATTGTCTTGATATGCTCATCACGTAGAGCATGAAATGGTGATTCCACCTTAATTATCTTCCCCAGGGGTCATTGCTGTGACTTCTGCAAAGTAAATAAAGCAGCTCTGCATCCACACACACAAGCCCTGCAGTGTTAGTTACCCGTTGCGCTATTTTAAGTTGAACCCAAGTGAATGCCTCGTTTGCCATAATTAAACAAGCCACCTTGACACATTTCGACAATTAACTTTTAATCACTTGGCTCTTCCTAAATCAAAATCTTATGGTTGCTGTTTACAACTCAGTCTTCTCTGTGGCTGGGGCAAAGGGTCAGTCTCATCAAATGGAATTTAAAATAAATCACGTGAGATAATTGAGAGTGAGAGTCTCCTCAGGACTCCTCAGTCTTCTCTACAGGACTGAACAGAGTGTGACTTGCCGCCGAGGAACTCAGCCATTACATGCCAATTGACAAGCCATTAGGTTCATTGTCTGTGGTGTTATTTTTCTTTCAAAATGACATATATTTGAATAACTTACCCCACCTGTGTAATATCAATAAAAGAGAGAGAGGGAGAGAAAGAGAAAGAGGGAGCAGATATATGAAGTTTCCTGAGGAAATAATATATATTGGATGTACTGTATATATTGGACTACCCTATGTGGTTCTCACAAACCCTCTTATGACCTATTTCCAGCATTTAGCCATTTCACTACTCAGATTGAATCCCCATGACAAAATCAGGAATGTCATTGATGCCTTTAGTGAATAATAAAAGCAAAAAACACAATGGTCCATATTGACATTCCCATCTGCATATGCCTTATTCATTCTCACTCCAGAGCAAATCTAACTTGAAGTCAAACTCTGGACATTTTCTACACTGAAACCCATTTACTGTAGACAGCCAGGCACACTGCACACCACATTTCAAAGGAAGCCTCTACTGGCTGTGTCATAACTTGAGTATTTAGAGCAAATTTAAGATCATTCAGTTCTCTCTCTTTTGACTTCTAAGAGCACCGGCAGACAAATACAATGACATTAACTTTATTTCTCAGACAGTTATGTTGGAATGGATGAGTCACTTTTTGATAACAAAAGGGAAGTAATCTATGCAAATTTGTTTGGAGAAAGATATCGGGTCCACATAGAAGGCAGGCTCCTAGATCAGAGCATTTATTTGTACTGTGAAATGACCTGTAAAGTAAAATGAATTTGAAACAAATTCCACAAATAGGCCGACCGAGTTACTTGTATTCAGATCTATTATCTTTTATAGTTTGACAACCAGCTATGATGGTTTTTAAGAAATCAGTGGCATATTGTGTAATTATATCTATTTGGTGCTTTTCTATTAACAACATTTAATTGAAGGGTGGAAAAGCACAGGAGGAAACACAGTAGTGCAAGTGCAAGGAACCATCCAAGCCATTCAGAGGACAACCATTCACAATAGTTCATGCACTATTGTTCATAAAGTTTAACCGGGCTTCACTCATCAAAATAGCTACATGCACTCCTCAGACAAACAAGTTAGACATTTGTAAACAGGATGCCGTGCACTGCTTCATAAAGATACTCTTTTGTGTGTCTGAGACAAAAGAAATCCATCCTTCACCTTTCAAAATGTAATTTGCTTTAGTATATTAAGTGATGAAGAGGTACTGAATGCCAGCTACCAGACTGAGAACTTTGTAGTGACCCAGACAGCTGTACTGTACCTCCAATGAGACAGGAAACATTGCAGAGATGGAAGAAACAAGGAGACTAACCCTGCCTGCTGACTGGTTCTGCTTCACAAGTGGCGAGGGAGAGCAGGGGGCAAATATGGCCCCGAGACAGAGGGTCTGTCACAGTGTAGCCAATGCCAGGCTGATTTCACGGTTGATGTCCCCCAGAGTTGAGAAAGATGTGCCATGCTTACGTGTTAGTATATTCTTCACCAACAGGGGGCACTGGCTGTTTAGCAAAAACAACCAGCCCCTTATGAAAAATAGTCATAAAAAGGGTAATCAGGATGCTGCAAAATAAAGGTGAGTTTAGGAGGAAAATTGCACTTGTGAGGCCGCGGGTGGTCAAGGGGGAAATGACAGAGGAGATGAGTATGGACATTTTGTGAAGAACAGATTGATCCAGACAAATTAACCAAACACAGTCAGACAGCTAAATAGATAGAAAGACAAAAACGACAGATGGACAGACAGACAGCAAGAGCAAGGGAAATGATGAGTGAAAAGAAGAAAAAGGTTGAAATAGGAGGTGCTGGAGAGAGAGAGAGTGTGTGTGTGTGGGGGGGGACGCTTGGCACTCAAGTCCTCCAGTGTTTTTGCTCCTTGAAAACAGGTCAGTGGACAGACTAAAAAGTGCCAAAAATTCCACCAGACTCAGTGACAGCTATGGTGTTATGATCCTCAGGGAGTGAACAGGATGGATTAGTCCATTTTTATTGCCTGGCAAACTCACCAACAGCTATGTCTATTCATCAATCATTCACAGTATGCTATTCCCCATGTAAGCTGCCCCCTTGTCCTCTCTCTTCTCCTTCCAAATTCTCTCCCTTTCCCGTTCCCTTTCATTCTGCCTGTTCTCCATTGTCAGTCCTCAGAGTCTCAGAGCATAAGTTGAGATACATTAAAGATGAATGGGCAGGGATCATCCCACAGGATCCTGTTTAAGAGTGAAGTCTGTTTCGTTCTCTCTTCACTGTTCTCTGTTGGTTATGCTTAATGTGAAGTTAGAGTTGAAGAGTGTTTCAAGGTAACACCAC
>OOFE01028998.1:84955-98644 GCA_900323365.1 Monocentris japonica
AACAGGCATAGGCCTATTGATTTTCATCAGAATGTCACATGGACAGGAAAACTCCTGGATTGAGAATTTGACTTTTATATAACTGTTTATCTACAACATTTACACAGCCTTAATATGTATAATATAACAGCTATGTCTGCTCAACAGCCTACCCTACCCTTGAAACACCAAATAGAATTAAGATTTTGTCTACACAATTTTTTTTCTCTACACCAAATGAGTAATGAACAGCCACCCAGTTTATTGTAATAGCTTATGATTCTATAATGCATTGCATCCTGTGTAAAGTATTTTGGCAAGGCAGCCCTGTGGACAATTCCACTGCCTTTTTTTCCGACATTATTTTTAGGTTGGACAGAAAATAAATCATTGTTTCTTCTCAGACAGAGATCACAAAGTAATTTCACTGTTCCCCCTCTTTATTTGAGGAGCAAATGAATTTTCCATGCAAGCCACCATGCTCACGTTCTTTTCCAACAGATGTTTGAGTGTCTGTGTTACATCCTGGGTGATTAACCCTGAATTTCGTTTTGCTAAATTTGGATGCTCCAGATTCTGCTCAGCACTGTCATGGGATCTAAGTACTGGCATAGAACACTGAGGTGCTTCCTAATCTATTCTTGATATCTGGCACTTGGTGTTTGTCATAGAGATATCTTTCCAACCACAAAAAATAAGGGATATGAAGCACAAATGCAAGCCATCGCCATGCACAATATCATAGTCCCTTATTTAATGTATTGAGAGTGAATTTGCCTTCTCAGCAGCCTCCTCCTTCATTATTAAATTTAGAGGATGGAATGGTTTAATACTGCATGTGATTGTGAAACACATCACATTATTCTATAATGTAAATAAACATGTCTAAAAAAAAGTAAATAAATGAATGCTATGTTCTGTAAATTATTGTAGGAGTGTTTGCTCTCTGCTTTGGGAACACACACACACACACACACTCAAAACTGGGATGCACTGGTTCTCTATGATGTAGCCAAGAGATGCTCTCAGAGGAAGTGTGTGACTGGATTGGCTACAGCTCCCATGTGCACAGTTAAGCTACAAAAGAGCTCCCCATGTCGATATTAGTGTTTACACTCACAGACAACCATGACTCAGTTTGTTCCTTCTGAGGATGGACGGTTTGTCTTGCCTTATGTCCCTCCTAACATCCTTGGCAATTGGCTGTATTTATAGACTAACGACTCTGTGTAGATAAGTGGGACCCAGCAATTAATTCAACACAGTCTTGCTGGAGTCAATCATTCACTTATGGCATTTTCCCATGTTGATAGTCCTCACCCCACCTTGTGGTTACAACCCCATTAGCATGGTGTTCAGTGTCCCTGGCTGGTCAGGGTTTTGTTACTTTCATCCAATTAATGATTAGCCCTGTTGAAACTGTTAAGGTTGCTGTCAGTACACTTATTTTTAAGGGAATGCTAGCCACAATATAATCCACATTTTATGATAATGATTGGAAGTCTGTGAGCTTTATGCATGGATACACAGGATAAACTGCACAAGGTAATTTAAGTGCTTGAGTTGGGCAACCTCCAATCCGAACAATATAATAAAACATTTAGAGTTGTATTTTATCCACCTGGTTTTTAGAAGTGAAATGTATGGAACATCAGGAGATTATTCTCCATTTACAGATGAAGGCTGGAATGCTGATGTAATCTATGTTCCATGCAAATCTCTGCCTGTACAATCCTAAATTATTGCAACACAAAATGTGCATGGTGACATTAAACCTGGAGAACCTGGAGAAAAAAAATATGAATGTGGAAAATATTTGGTAGTTAACATTTTATTAAAATCCACTGATAAAGACACTTTATGCACAGCTGTTATCATGTATTCATGCAATGGTGAATAGGGAAATGATAATGGACCTATGCAGCATGATGTTCAAATGTCAGCTTATTTCTGAAATGAGCAATATTGTGGGAGAAAGAATATCACTATGGAGTCACAATGGTAGTTGTGAGCCCCGTAGTTTTGTTGATGTTCCATTAAAGAGCCTATTTCCATTCATCACCTTTTCACCAAATGACACTGTGGGTTAAGATTAGAGAAGTGAGCTTGTAACAGGAAGGTTTCTGCCCCACACAGCTGGGAGAATCTGGACGGGGACTATGAATGGCAAATGCTCTCACATCTCATCATCAGCTACCATTGATGTGCCCTTGAGCAAGGAACTGAAACCCCAACCATTCCAGAGGAGTTGGATAAGAGTACTGGGCATTACTGAGTGTGTGTAACTGCTTCCCCAGGCTGTTGTTGTAAATAAGAATGTTAACTTTCCTTGTTAAGTCGGAGTTAAACAAATTCTCAGTGCTTTCGTGTTTGTGTTCTGCATCCGGCCCCAACAAATGACGTGCATGTCTTGCTGTTCTGAGGTTTCATAGAGTCGGCTTTGGAGAGACATCGAGATGGAGCACATCGCACATCAAAGCCTCAAAGCAGACTGAGATGCAGATGGACTTTGTGTCCCTTCATTACACGTGCACGAAACCTCTTGGCTATATGATTTCACTTGCCACTGGTGAAGGGATCCGTGGCCACTTAACCAGCTGCAGCCTGAGCCCATTGTGACAAATGGCTAAACCCATTTATTTCCCTCCATCAATACTGCTGGCTATACCCCCTTCATTGACTGCCTCTCTCTCTCTCTCCCTCAGTTGCTCTTTCTTGCTCTCTTTCACGCACACACACACACACACACACGCGCGCACTCACACGCACACACACGCATAAGTGTATAAGTTCATGTGCAAGGATGGAATCTGGGTGCCATGACAACAGGGCAAATCAAAATCCAATTAAATGGAACTTCCTCCCACTTCACCAGACCGACAAATAACTTCCTCCTTCCCTCCTCTCCCCCCTCTTCCCTCTGCATTAGAATAACTTTGGAACATTTAAGTTATTAATTTCTGCATTCTTGTAAAACTGATAAGATTAATACATGTGATGAAATTGGTGGAAAAAATGGTGGTTCTTGAATTTCTTCAAAATGAACAAGAGATAACTTGCAGGAAAAATGCAGTTTCCTTGAACACGGTGCTACAATAGTTTGTATGAAGTCAGAGTGATAATGGTTTAAAAAAAGATGCATGATAAGAATACTCATGTATGCTTAATACTCAGTATTCAAGTAGGCTCTGTCTTTAAGAACTATACCGTAGCTTGAATCATTAGTTATATTACCGTTCCCTCTGACATCAGCCATATTGGATGATAGGTATTCAATAGGATAATCTATATGCAGAAAGATGGCAAAGTAGCTTACTGACATTCAGTGGCATAGCTAACTTCCACAAGAACTGGGTTTGTATAGCTTTGCAGCGAAGCATGCATCTGTTGATCCCCATCTGCCGCTGGGTTTCCACAGTGTGTTAAACGGAGTGGGCATCATCAATCACTGCCACCCCCACATGGGCACTGCCAAGCCCCCAGAGAGAGATGCAAGAGCCGGGCAAGACAGAGAACCAGGCTCCCTGCCTAAAGAGAGGAGCAGCTTACATATTATGCCTCCAAGAGGCTGGCCTGGTAATGTCCCTCAAGGGCTGCCTTCGTGCTGTGCTCAGTGGCTGCTGGGGGACAGGCTGCTGCTGCAAGACTGAACACATGAGACTGAACATCACATTAATGTGGTGGCAAGCCGTGGGAGGCCTGCCGCTACAGATTGAGAGGCCAGACCCACCACCACAATTAAAAAGGGAATGATTAACAATTAGCCTGCTAGAGAGAAATAAACAAGTGGTTTGCCGAGACAACATTTCCACTGTTGTACACCCATTTGTGTAATGGGGGAGAGTGTATATTTTGTTATCTTGATGGTGAAGAGCACTCCATGTGCTGATGACTGTTCATAGCCCACAGGGCTCAGCAGGGTTTGTGCCTCCTACACCATGCCGCCCAAACCCACGCACGCCACTCGTCTGAGAAGAGAGAGGAGAGAGAGTGAGGTCATCTGTTTAGTTTGTAGCATACTGTTGGTCTCAGTATCACTAAATCCTTTTCTGTTGTGGACAAACCTTGCAAACTCCCCAATTTATTAAACTGATGAAATTTTGAAATCACTATGTCCTATTGTCTTTTTAGGGTCATTGTTGAATTCTGAACCTGTGACTGATATACCAGCCAGTCGACTTAGGGTTGTTTTCTCTGTGGTGCATGTGTTTGCTGTGTATCTTGGCAGCAATGACACTTGTCGAATGCTGACTCAGAGTGACTGTTATAAATTGTAAAATAAATCAAAAGGCACAGGAGAAAACACACTTGATAAAATCCTCTGACAATTGAATGATAAATTTGCTGGCCTGTACCCGAGTGCCGTGTGGATTGCCTGGAGGTTATTGCTGTGTACTTTGTCCACTGTTGGTCATTCATCACCTGGGTACAGTATAAGCTATGGTCTCTCACTCAAATATGCAGAGAGAGCGAGAGAACGAGGGAGCGAGAGAGAGCAAATGCAGGCTACAGTCTCAAGGTGTATTTCTGTGGTGAAAGGTTCAGCTGAACGTCTTCTTCTGTCACCAAGAATACATTTGGTTTAGTATGATTGTTGTGACCCCTTCTTTACTCTTTACTCTGTTTTCATAGGTGTAAAGATGAATTTCAGAATATATATTTTAACAAGGCAGGCTAAAACTTTACTTAGGCAAAGTTACCTTGCCTGGAAGACCTCATGCTAATCTGGTTTATTGAAGAAGTAGAATTTAATACATCTCAAATCTAAAGAGGGTGTTATCAATGTGATGATATGCCCTCAGTTGGGCTCAACCAGAACAATATGAAAGGTTGGAGCAGAGCTGATCATGGACAGAACAAACACTACTGAAGGCTACGAACCACAAAGAAATGTCTGCCGATAAAGTATGTGGGCACAACCCAATGTTGCTATCATTAATTCATGGACTGAGACTCTCATTCCACATCTCACAGATGAGATCCCTTTGTTGAGTTTGTGTATTTGCATTGGATAGGTCTTTGAGACATATTCACAGAGAATGGTTTCCTTCGAAGGGCTTTGGTCATATTTTTGAAGAGTTGAGGAGAGCAGTTGCAGTGAAGTTGCTCTGTCAAGAGCTTGGATACAGCATGATGCCACCCTCATACAATAGGAGAGTGAGAATCTGCACGGCTCTGCCACCTACAACTATATCGGCAGAAGACGATGCAGGCCTGTAATCAGTTTAGAAGGCTACATCTGGGAATTTCCCCTTTTTTCTGTGACCATCTGATGATGCCAGTAACGCTATACTGAATGTACATACAGTGTCTTAGACTCTCTGCAAAATCACTCTATTCGGCAACAATGTCTTGGTTGTTTGCTTTTGGATAGTGAGAATGACAATCCATCAGTTGCCCTGTGCTGTGATGCTCAACACGTTTTGCCGCAGAAATTCCCAAACTGTGTTCAAGTATACATATTCATAAGACATAATCACAGCTGAGTTTCTGTAAAAGTCCATTATATATTCATTCACTGGGACTTCGCTTATATACACAAGTTAAACTACTTTATCTAAACTCTACGGCTCAACAGTTTACTGATTTAATGTGAAAAAGGGGGTGTGTATATTTCTTGGTAATGCCAAAAATGGGAAATCAATATCCGTGTTGTGGTTGAAGGTCAATACACTCTATTGTAATCAGGCCTGAAGTAAAAAGTGTAAAAACGTATTTGAGATGAGAGGAAGTTCGAATGATACACGTTAACCTTGTAACGTCCCTTATAACACCTTATTACTGAAAGCTTTACACATGCTGTTGGTGTTACTACAGCATGTGTTTACTTGGCTGATAAACTGGAATAAAATGTGAAGTGGGATGCATTTGAACTGAAACAAAAGCTGGCAGAGACTGGTGCGCTGTAGATATTAAGAGTCGAGAAAACAACAAACGAGAGACCAGAGATCCAATAAACACACAACAAATACAGAGACTACAAAGAGAGTAAATGACAGACTCCAGACTGTCTTTTAGAGGTGGTGGACATCTTGTCCAAAGTCTTACTTCAGCTTGTAGGTACTGCATTTTCTTTTGAGTTGCTGCTGTTTATTTCTCACCCATCTGTCAAGAGAGAGTTGCAGTATGTCTGCACTGCACTCACCGCCTTTGTCTTGTAAATTCAACTTCTGACATCCACGAGACTGCAGAGGATTGTCGCTCGACAGAAATAGACTTTTGTTTTTGTTTTTTGTCTTTTTTATGCTTCCTAACAACAAAGTGCCTCCATATCAAAACCGCAATGGGTACCTTGAAGTGTGAGCCATATATAGAAATCATGTAAATCAGACATGAATTAACACTGAGGTGGCTGTGACTTGGAACATTTCAAAAACTTCCAATAAAATGATGATGCTGCTGATGACAGTGGAAAGGATTTATTATGAAAGAGTCAAGTAAGCCAAGAATGAACTGAGCACAGAAACACTTTGGTACTAATAGGGATGAATTAATGGAAACAAATGCATTTCTCATTATGAGTTTGGAAATGAATGCTCCTGTGAGTTTGATGTTGCTTTAGAGCTGAAAATGACTCCCCTCCAAATAAACTTGTATGTATTTTGAAGCAAAAATGAAAAGTTTTTCAAAATCAATATGTAATAGCCCGAGATTCAAAAATACTGTGCCGGTACACTGCGCAGTCTGATGTGGGATCAATATAGAAATGCATCTGGTTCACAGCAGGAGAGATGGAGGATGGATCAATATTAAGCAAATTTCCAGGAATTGCAAGAGGCATCGACTATTTAATTAGCCATTTCTCTCAAAAGGTGCATCAAAGACTCCTGATGAAGAAGCGCTAACAGCCCTTTGTGTGAGGTTCAGACTACAACGTGCAGATGAGTGAATCCTTGTTGCCGGACAGAGAAAGAGTAGCCACTTGAGGTTCATGGATCATGAAAGTCAATATACAATCATACACAGAAGATCAACTGCCTCATTTAGGCCAGGAAACAAAGTCCTACATCTATTTCCGGTATTATGCAGTATAATCAAGCATTTAATCTCTCATACACTCGAATAAATCTAAGAAATGTTGAGTTAAATGGGCAATATGCTTTCAACATATGTTTTCATTTTACCCTGCAATATTTTAATGGAACTGATGCTGTCTTAACTATTACAACCGATAAAATCACATCTAAAGCCCAGACTTGAGTGGGTGGAATTGCCTAATGATAGTAATGAATGCTGATAATACAGGCTGAGAAAACTGAATCTTAGATTATATGAAAGAAACTGCAACTATCCATCACAAAATACTTGTAGTTTTTCACATCAACACATTTATACAATAAAAACAGGAATTTTGGCATCATTTTGCGTGCCTTTCTTTCTTGAGATAGTAAGGGCTTGTTTTTCCTGTCACCCAGACTTTGATGGCAATGACTCCCTCCTCTAGGCAAGGTGAATATTCACTCACAGGGGTGTAATACAAACATGGAGGGCTAAAGATAGAAACGGCTGTACACAAAGGCCTGTACATCTGCCTCCGCTGCATAGCCTACAACACACATGAAGAGAAAACAGGTGAATCATGAGAAACAGAAAAAGAAAGCTGAGAAGAAGAAAAAAAATCTAACGGATGCCTTTTTGGGAAAAACAGAGAGAAACAAAAATGCTTACAACATTGAGGCCGAGTGATGCTTATGGGCATTTGAGTTTTTCTTATGATGACTCTTCTCATGATTTATTTAGGTAGAGGTGTCTCCGCTGACCTTGAGAGCTGCTTCACTTTGTGCTGATGTTCGGGTTAACTGAGGATTGTGGGAATTGGAGGTCCCTTGGAGAGATTTTTTTTCTTGACCTCACACAGATTTTCGGTGTGTGCTGGTATCATGATCAATATCCACTTCAGTTCATGTGGGCTTTTAGTGAGGTAAGGTACTGAGTTTTGATACTGCTTTGAAACCACCATCCTAGGAGAATCCATATTTGATCAAATGTTTCATGATGAAAGCATCAAACATTGAGTCTATAACTGGAATATTGGTTGTGAAATCTAAAACAAAAATCTAATGTGGACCATTGCTGGAAAATAGCATTTTAAAAATGTTCACTACGATAATACCATCAAGTACTAACCTTTTGATATGTGTCATATTATTATTATTATTATTATTATTATAGTTTGTATTCTGGATTGACTAAGCTGTCAGCGAGATCTAAGTTTGGAAACATTTCCCTTGACAATATTTACATTGGAATTACATTGAAAGGATCCCTTTTCTGTCATTTAAAAGATTAATGACGATCAGCTAAACCTGACTTTCCTACATTTTGGTCAACACCCGAGGGAGATGTTCAACGATACTAAATCAGTGCATTCATCCAAAGATTTTAAATATTCAGATGAGCCCCTGAGGCTTCAAGGCAATAAAAGCTTATTTACCGGGGCATGGCAAACACACCTTGCATCTTAATGCACTGACAGAGTGAGAAGATGAATAGTGTGGTTACATCTGTATCGTGTTCACGGTAGATCAAGCTGTCACTCTACCTCACTAGGTTATTCAGTACTGTCCTTGGCCTTAAACTCCGCCATGTGAGGTACAAGCATAGGGAAGAACCGACAAAATGAAGAAGTATTTGGTTTCCCTGATTGGATTTCATCACTTTACTGGTAGAAAGACTGCTTGCATTCCAGCATCTATCTGCTATTTCTTTCAGAAGATATTCATAAGAAATTGCAGGATTGTGAGCTAGCCACACTGCTGAATAAAAAATCATGCCATCGCTCTACAGCACTGAAAAGTTAAATCCTATGCAATCACTTGTCATTGTTCACTGTCATCAGCACTATAGACACTTCAACAAATCTGCAAGAAGAATAATTAACTTGAAAATAATCCTTTCTTAGAAAATCACAGATTGCCACAAGATGGGAAATACAATGTCCTCGGAGACCAAACATGAAACAGAAGGAACAGACGAAGCCAGTGATGACACACACGACACTTTCAGCTCTATTACAGAGGGAGAAAGACGACGTTGGTACACTGTCAAGATACATTTCCAATGCTATCAACAGTCTTAAATATGAGCTGGCATGTTTCCTTCATTTCAAGAATAACCATACTTAACTTGAAGAAAAATATGATGAGAAGAAAAGGATACATTAAGTCCTCTGGGGCCTTCCTTTGTGCTGAACTGGGTAACAGTGCTGCAGGTACAACCTTGTTTACATTCTAGACTTGGCAAACTAAACGTTTATAAATGTTCCCTGTGTTCCCTCACTAATGGCACATGATCAAATGCTGAGGTGTGATAATCTCCAAGGCCTCTGTTGTGTATAACAGACATCCAAGGTTAAGCGTTGTCACACTCGTTGTTTGTCCAAAGATACAGGGCCTTGCTTCTTACAGGTTTTCAATGCCTGGGTATCCCAAGGGGTCTGAAACGAGTGCCAGTTTGGCCCTCCAAAGGTCCCAAGCTCCTATTCAATTAGTTATTAGACAGGGGCAATGTTTCACAGCTCTTCATATTGCAATCTCAAATAACCCAATTCTGTCCATACATTAAAACTATCTTGACCTGCATATAGTTGGTAAGTTAATAACTAAACAACACACCAGGGATATATTACTATTATACAAAATGCTGTGCAGGTGTTGCCGTCTCATTGGGTTTGTTCATAATTTGTAGCTAACCTGAACAACCAGCCTATGTCGGTGGTAATTTAATGACCGACTGGTAATACTACCATAAAAAGAAGCCACAACATTGTCAGTTGGTAAGTCATGAAATTACCAAAAAGTCCAAATAGGTTACGTCGCTGGTGTGCAATGTGTGAGTTGGGATAGGGCTTGTGAAGGTGCTTCTCTGCCTCTGCTCCTCAAATGTGCTTTTACAGTATTACTTTAGTTTAGATAACTAAAATAACAGTGTGGTCATCCACTCATGCTCACCTCTGAGCATCATTAGTGCTTTGCCAGATGACATAAACTGGTGAAAGTTCACTAGTTAATGATGTCTCCAAGGGTCCCCCAAACTGATTTTCTGTCTTTTGTCTTGCTTTCCCTCCGTCACACACACACACACACACACACACGCACACACACTTGCCACTCATTCACTTTTGTTTATGTGTGGCGCTCATGACTGCAGGCTGTAGAGTTCATGAGGTGAATCATGTTGCGGGTCACAGGTGGCTGAAAGATGAGCAGGCGTCTTGGGAAAGCCTATTGTTCATTCAGTTTTTATTTTAAATTGGTGCTCACAAAGGGCAAAAGATCATTATCTCCCACTGCCCACTGGAAAACTCTGATTGGCTCTCGAACAGCTTCTTTGCGAGCTCAGCATCTAATTTGTTACTACCAATCACTGCTTGTGTAATTTCCCCCATGAATCTGTACTGTGGAATGTGAACATTGTCACTGAAGTGGGTGATACCACAAAAATAAGATTTCATAGATTCCCTGTCATGTATTATCATGTATTTTCAATGCATTAAACAATGCCCTCTCTGTGAGCCCATGACTGTGTGATTAAGTAGATGTAATGTCATCAGGCTGTTGTCTATTTGGTTCAAAGAGGAGCCATTCCAGTTGTACACCCTGGGGCTCTGTCATCTCCCAGACACAAGCTAATACAAAGAAAAGAGTGTGGTAATATATTTGAGATGTAATTACAGCTTATGCATTATAAGTCTGGACCCCCAATTCCCAGATTAGTTATTGAAACGAGATGAAAAGAGCTCTAATTGACTGGGCTTCTGGTGATTAAAGGAGACAAATAATCGGCCAACCCTAAGCAACTGCTCTGCAACTGAAAATAAATGGGGTCTTGAATGCTCTGAGCATTCCCTTTCTGTAGGGGCGAGCCGTCCCACGCTCAGCTCAAATTCATGGTAGAGACTGCTGCATTTGTCAAGCAAATGAGCGTTTTAGATTTACAGAGCCGTAATGTGACATAATCAAGTTATAATTTATCAATTAGAATAATTAGGAGGCAGATCCAATTTAATTAAAGTGTTGAAAAGGCGCAGAGGAAATCAGCCACACGTTAATGAGCCAGTGTTTCTTTTGGTTGCAGCAGTTCAGATGCTCTGGCACTTTCACTGTCATGGCAATAGATATCATTCTCCGCCTAACTGATTAAGGTTCGAGAGGTGAAGGAAGGGAACGCATAGCTTTTTAATCGTTCCTTCCTGCAGACCTAACCTTAAAAAAAAAGCGAAGATGTAATAAAAAGTGAAATGTAATGCCTTGTGGCATTATGACTTGAGGTTTGGCTGCGCGTCAGTGGACACTAATGAATTGGCACTGTCAGCAGTGTGAACTCTAGACCCAACAGTGGGGATATGCTTAGTGGCCGTGCTGAAGCATGTCAGCAGGCTAGGCCCAGTGAGCTGGTAAGACAGAAATGGGAGAGAGAGAGAGATCCCTCTCTCTCTCTCTCTCTCTCTCTCTCTCTTTCTTACTTTTCATAATTTGGTGTTGTATCAGGTGTATTTAAAGGGAAGGGAGGATTTATTTCCTCTCCCTTCATCTCTCACCTCCTCCCTTCCTCCCTCTCTCCCATCCATCCTCTCTTCCCTCCTATTTCCTATCCCCCCGTTTCTGAGAATTATTCCTTCCACTCCCCCTGTTTTCCTTCTTCCTTTCCTTTTCCTCTTTGTCCTAACTAAGTAACTTGAAGCCTCCTGCAATGACAAACGGTCATTTAAAAAGGCCAACCTGTCAGGGAGACCGCGTGACAGAAAGCATCGCAGAGACTGATGAAGGAAAAACATACTCAAGGTAAAGGAGACGAATGATCAGGGAGAGTTGAATAGAAAGGGACGAAGATGAAGAAGGAGGAGAGTCCTCAGAGGAAAGAGACGGAGGGTTCATGACTCCCTGTCCCATTGTTATGTCTCTATATGTAGTGTTAGTTTATTTGAAACCTCAGTGTTTGCCTCCCTCAGATGGCCTTTTGCTGGGATGTCATCATAAATAAGAATTTGTTCTTAACTGTTCCTTTAAATTCATAAATAAATAAAATAATTAAAAATTTTCAGTCAATCCATCCACCCATCCCTCCGTGGGATCCCTAAAGGACCACAAAACCCAGGGACTTGTGCAACTCAAAACTATATACCACAAGGCAGCATCTACTGTGTCATATACATTTCATATGAACATTGGATTTAACGTTAAGATCAAAGCTGAACAGTTGACCACCTAGCTGAATGTGTCTGTAATAGATCCTGTTGTTTTAAAAGTACATGTTTTCCATGTTTGTCCATGTTTTAAAAGTACAATACTACAGCAAATAGACTTTCCTGGTACCATACTGCCTAACTACACATTAAATATCTTGTATTCTGTATTGATATGGTCGATAGTAATTTCAGACAATTAAGTAACAAAACAGATCCGTATCTATTTTATAGGACAAAAGATTGTCCATTTTGAACTTCAGAACTTCAGTCCATTATGTTACTATATGGAAAGAGGCTTTTTTCTTTCTTCACAGAAATTCTCTTTGTTTGGCTTAGAATAAAAGAAAGATGAGATGATAGGTGCTGCACAAACCCCATCAATGCAGTCCATTATTTCACATCAATGTTCCACCTTCTCCAACCAGCAGCTGAATTTCTCCCCCCAGCAAACTGCAACGCTAAAGAAAAAAGAAACAAAAACAAACCCTCTTCCCCCTTCCAGCCTTAAATATTCATTTTTACATCAAATTGACGCAAAACTTTCAAGTTTTTTTTTTTTTTTTTTTAACTGCAAGTTTTTATCTCAACTTTGGAACTGTTCCTACAGCAAGTGGAGGGAGGGGGCCTCCACATTGCACCCAAGTCACACAATGCATGTGGGGCTTTGCCATATGAATTCAATTTTCATTACCCCCTGTAATAAATGCGGTGTGAATCCTGGGAGGCCGTGGCAGCAAAAAATAAATCTGATACATGAATAAACGATGTCCCCAGGGAAGGCAGGCTCCTCCTTTGTGAAGAAGATTGACTCCTCCAAGATGGGACACATCAGCCACAAGGAACGGAAACAGAAATAGAAACTGTCGACAGAAAGGCGCTTGCTCACAGACTTTCTGTACAGCCCCCCCAACCAATCTCAAAGCTGTATATAATAATAATACATATTCTATGCAGTGTGACTGCAAGCCATCAAATTCTTTCAGAGGTCAGCACTTTTATAATTTCCACACTATAAGAATGTAATTAAACTTGGACGCAGAGATTTTGTCACTGCACTGACTTGTCGGTCTTGTCTATTTCACTTTTGTGACGCGTGTGGTGGATGATGTTAGTGTTTACACATTTGTAAATTTGTGAAATTCCTCGATAGGGGATGACGTATTATGTGGAGGATATTCTCATCCTACTATTATGGCACCACTTGTCACGATGGCACTACTTATCATTCTGAGGTGCATCTGTGCACTACAGTAGTCTTGGAAAAAATAAACACTCCTAATAAAGGGTAAAAGGCCACAAATAAACGTGTTTACAACAGGTTTTGCATCCCTCACTGGCAGTTACATTCGCTACCAAACCTCTCAGCACACTAAACATGTTGAAGTGTAAAGTTGATGATCACACCGCCTCCTCAGGTCATTCTGCTGGTAAGGCAACCCTGACAACAGGGCATGCACACAGTATGTCATTAATTCACAAATCTCAGAAGGAACAAACACTTCATTTACAAATTGGTCCACGCC
>OOFE01029001.1:3791-21970 GCA_900323365.1 Monocentris japonica
TGTGTGTGTGTGTGTGAGAGAGAGAGAGAGAGAGAGAGAGAGAGAGAGAGAGAGAGAGAGAGAGAGAGAGAGAGAGAGAGCAAGCATGCAAGGGGGGCAGAGAGTGCACGCATGCACGTGTATACTTCAGTGTCAGTGCATTGCATCAGTACATCAAAAAGATATTCACATGTATGCGCACATGCATGTCTTTTTGTGTATACAGCAGTAAATGTCTGTCTGTGTGCATGTGCCAGTGTGCACAGCAGTTAGGGAAACTAGGTTACGTTTCCTGGGGAGGAGATTAGGTGTGACACGTGGCAGAGGAAGCCCTTGCGTCTGCCTTCAGTGCCTGCCCCAATATGAAGTGACAGCCTTCGCCCCCCCACCTCCCAAGTGTTTGTGTGTGTATTAATGGATGCTATAGACCAAACAGCAGAGCAGGGATTCCACTATTATCCTAATCCTTTCAAACCTTCTCTCCACAGGTTTGCGGATTAGTGCTCCGATCTTGGGAGCTTCCCTTTCCTCCCTCCTCTCATCTCCGTCTCTCTCTCTCCCCCTCTGGCTTGTTCTGCTTCACACTCTCATTCCTCTGGCTTCATTCTTTCTTCAGACTGTGTCAATGTCCATCTGTTTGGCTCTCTGTCTTTCCTTGTTCCCTTCTCTCTCCCCCTTTCCCTCTTTCTCTGATTCCCTCTCAACAATGAGATTGAGAAATAGGATTTGAAATATATAAAACAGTGTAAGAGTATCTGAGTGTGGATCTTTAAAATCCTTTAAAATAGGTGAAACAGGTGAACATACAGTATTTCAACAGGCCTTTGTGTGAATTGTGGGAGTTGACAGGGAGTAGATATTAAGCTCGATCTGCTGTTGTATGCGATTCATTACTGGCAGCGTGTCTCCAGATGCTTCTTCCTTTTCATGTACACAACTTTTTAGTAGTGTATCTATGCAGCGCTTGACGCACGAGGCCCCAGGGTTTCTCTGGAACACCATTCCCTTGGAATTTGGATACTGCTGTAGCTGCAATTAAATTTCATAGCTCAACTTCTGTGATCATTCCACTCCCATCTGAGGAAAACCCGACTCACCGGATTTTCTCTGTCCTCAGGTGGAAATTGAGGGCCTCAACGAGGATGTCCTCAGCAAATGGCGGCTTGTCGTTCCTGCGCTGGAGGTCAAAATGGCCTGAGTTAGAGAGGGCGTGGACCCCGCTGTCTGTTCTGCTGGAGATAGACAGAGATACTGGGTTCAGAGGCCTCAACCTCCTGAGTGCATCCTACAGTAAGAGAGAGACGGAGAGGAAGACAAGAAACAGAAAGAGAGATAAAAAGTCATGGTTAATTATTACATTATAAAAACTGTGCTGTTACTCGTGGAAGCTTAAGGACTGACCTGAAAAGCTAAAGATCAGAGTGTTGGATTTATGTTGATTTACATGGTGGCCTGATCTCGTGTGTGTTTAAATAAAACGGCGTGCCGGCCAGTAAACTCTCCTCACTGTATCCTGTATGTTGTCCCCTTCTGGCTTATGTTTTAGGCGACATTTGAAGTTTAAGTTATCTTGGTGGACAGACAGATGGAAAAACACACAGACATGATCACACATATGGGAGACAGAGCTCAGTTTCCCAAAAGCATCCCGATGCCAGGATTATCTGTGATCTATTAGCAACACAAGTTAACACATCATCTGATTATTTGTTAATACATTCTGGAAATGCCCTAGAGACATGCACAGCTTTCTTTTATGTTGACTGTTAAAGCATTTCCCATGCTCCCATTTACAAAAAGCAAAGGTCACAGAAAAAACATATTTCAGTTGTTGGAGAGACAACAAATGGAGTATTTTTAAACAAGTCATGGTTGCCAAGTTGCCAATAGGATGATGTGTGATGAGTGTCTCCAATTTTTATTTACATTCCACAAAGTCAAGCATACAAATTTGTTATATACTGCAGGCCACTGAATAGCAGTGATGTTTGCTCTAAAATGCTTTTTGGGATACCAGACCCTGAACGACAGAAGTGATTCTGGCCTAGGTCAGCGTTATCTTGGCAGATTTGTTTCAGAAACAATGTGAAACAATGTGTCTAGTCGTGTACCTGTGAGTATAGTAAAGGATTTTGTATTGAAGCAGGGTGTTGAACGCAGATGATGTAAGGTCAGTTATGAATGTCATTGATGATGATGATGTCAATGCCATCTCAAGGCCTGGGGCCCAGCTGCACACTGGAGGAGCCCACTCAGAGACGTACAGACTATGTTAGGGTCACATTACGTAACTTATGTAGTATTTGACATGTCTGCCTGCATTTGTGAATCAAAGTGGACATGAGTGCACTGCTGTGTGTCTACATGCATGCATATTCCTCTCTTTCTCTGTGTATTATGTGCTCAAACCCACATGATCAACAGGATTCAGGAATGCATCTTTAAACCAGACCATTAAAACATCTGCTTGCATTCCAGCAGTCTGGAACAAATTCAGAATGAGGGTCGAATGCCATTGAAAGCATTTATATATCCTGCAATAGATAGCTGCGGTTAGATAGACATGTCTGCTATCTGTGACTGCAAGGGTCATGGCCATGGTTGGAGAGTAATGGATTAGAGCAGCATTCCTGTACTGGTGATTGCTTCGGCCCCCCCAAATCACCCCATGGATATAAACTATTTACAGACAGAATTGGATTTGAGGGCATATCCTTTGACAATTCAACCAGTGTGAACTCACCTCCAAGTAGTTCTGAACTCCCTTCACCTGCTGGTGTGGAGGCACCCTCACTACACCCCTGCAGCAAGAGATGATTTTTTAATAATAATAACAATAATAATAGGCTGGTTGAACTTGTTCAGGACATAAACGAGTCTACGTTTTAAAAACTGACCACTTACCCACATGTAAAGCCTACCTGTAATTTGTTCCAATGTACTGAAAAAAGATGAGATAACGTGAACAGTTGTGCATGGTCTCTCAAAACGTCTAATACACTTCTTGACCATATTGAGCAGCTCGAAAAATGAAAAATAAAAAAGATCCTTGTTATGGGTCTAAACCTGACACAATATCGTGACTGATTGACGTTTTATTCTTCCTAGTGACATGTGAAAGTCGATAAAGGTGAGTTCTATAATCAAACTTAACCTGCTCTGTTGTATCTTCGCTTTCACGTGTTCGGACTACACAGATGCGACAGGAGACAAGCGGTGGACTACAGCAAAGAGAACACAGCAGCGTGCACTACTACCCTCGAGAGCGTCTGTAGTTCTACTTGTAGTCCGGAAGTAGCCGTGATTAGCATGTTTTGGTCTGAAGACTGAGTTGGCAGAAATACAATCCAAGTCAATCTAAACGCCCGAAGTGGCAAAGAGACTCATTATGACATCCAGACCAGACCACGCACACCTAGCCGGTGTTACCGCTTAACGTCGGACATCCAGCTACCGTACCGTCTTTGACTGCAGCGTTTGACCAAACCCTGCCTGCACAGAATTACACTCCTCTTGCTCTTATTGCCCACAACAATCAGTGTAATAACTACAAATGATCTACAAAAAACACGAACCCGTTAATGCGAGAAGATTTTCTTTTATGTGTCAAAAGAGACCGTTTGCACCGGTTTCCACTGACAGGGGCACTCTCCTCTCGGTCTTTCGGCACTCACACTTTCGTGTCCCTTTATGATTTCGTCATGAACATAGACAGAGGGGTGTGCCATTTATTTTGGGAGTGCTATTATGTGAAAAGATGGCAAGATATCTGTAAATTCGTACTTGATAATGTATAAAGTGAAAATATACGTTTGGGTTTTCAACAACCTCATTTTAAAGAAATGACAATCAATTATTTTATTCAATACATTTGATAATTATTTGTCGCTAAATTTCAAATACATAATTGTAAATACTCCAATAGTAGGCCGGTTTTTATTGTTGTTATTGTTTTTTTGTGAATTGTGGTTTGCACACTTATACAATTAAAAAAATGTTACTCTATTCTGTCCGCCAAAGCTATCTGCCTTGAAAACCAGTGAATCCAGAGACTATGTAGATGAGTGGAGATGGTCACCGGTAGGAAAAGACAGTACTAGGAACAAACCGGTTTAAGCGACCCACAAACACCACACGTAATTTAGAAACAAGAAGAAAAACGACATGTTCGAGCTGTGAAATTGAATAAAACGCAACTCTCCAGCAAGTGCCCATTTGGATTTTCCTTTCATTTGTTTGAGATTTGACTGTGAGCAAACCCCCCTCGGGACTTCCGCGCCTCCCACAATTTATCCCGTGCGTCCAATGGCGTTACGACTAAAGGTGTCTAGTCGGGTCTCTTGTCTTTAAGGCTCTCCTGAGCAGCTACGCCTCTGCCTCCAGTCCACAGCGGCGGCAACAGTAGTAATCTGCCGTGCACTGACCGCAGTCTCTGTCACAGTGTCAACGGGACCGGAGCGACAGACTGCTGCGCGTCAGGGGATACCAGTCACCCTCCCTAGTCTCCAAGCAACATTCAGCCGCGGGCAATGAAATTGGCTGACTGAAGTAGGAATATCCAAGAAAACGCAAAAATGACGGTGGACTTTGAAGAGTGTATAAAAGATTCACCCCGATTCAGGTAAGGCTGTGTCTGTCTGTCGGGCACGTCACAACGGTGCGCAAAAATGGCACACCTTCTTTTACGCACGATTTTTATTGCCTTTCAAATGGGAACTGAACGCTGCTCCTCATATTTTATCGTGACATGAGCATTGTAGATGATAGCAGCTGGGGTGTTAATATCTTAAATTGTTCCTGTGTTCATTAGGATGGGGCTGTCGCTTTTCTTTTTAGCTTTGCTCTGATCTTGAGTCATTTTGCCTTGCCGATTTTTTTTCGCGACCTGTATGATTAGTATTAAAAGATTTATTTACATTGGGATACAGTTGCTGCAAGGGATGCGTGTGTCAGTGTCGCCTGTGTGATTGTCTTTGCACACCGGTGTGATTTGTGAATGTGGGTTACAGCTCACTGTATATGAAAGGAGGGAAAATCATTTCTCTCACAGTGAGGATCCATTTTCCCTCAGTGTAACAGTTGTAACTGTTTTTCAGTGCTGAAATAACGCCTTTAGGCAAGCCATGATGGGCAATATTTAATTAATGGCCATTCCCCCAGTGTGGCAATGTAACAGGTCTGAGCCTATTGGAGGTTGTCTTTGGTTGTCAGGTTTGGCAATCTTTTCATCTGTTTATAGACTGGGCCCTGCAAACCCCCAGCATGCCGCTATGGTAAAAGACTGGAGTATAGATGCCCTTGCAGAGGCATTGGCCCGGCTGGCAAAGAGGCAGGAGGGAGAGGACTTTCCATGGGGACAGAGCTGGTAACCTGGGCAGGGCTCCAGCTGTCCAGCCCCCTGCCTGCTGGAGGGTAGTAGCCACACTCAGCCCACGTGCCAATCTGGCTCCCCTCCTGTATAGGCCGATGGGAAATAAGCAGAGGAGATTGTAACAGCATCTAGGCCAGGGATCCCTGGTTAACTATGCCAGGGAGCTGGGTTGTGGCTATGAAGTCGTGTGTTTTACCCAGTTTGTTGGTGAGAATGAGCAGGATGTTAGTTTATCCCTTTGCTAGAAAAGGAAATAGGAAATTATGTATCTTATGTATTTCTTCTCATGTATGTGGTTCTCTGTATCAATGTCACTCACTCACTCACTCACTCACTCACTCACTCACTCACTCACTCACTCTCACACACACACACACACACACACACACACACACACACACACACCCTCACACACACACTTATCCTCCACTCCCCCTGCTCTTCCCAGGCTTTGGTAACCTGTTTGTTGAATGTTGGTGTGGACAGACAAAATGACTGTCAGTGATTTGTATGAGCAGACAGACATCCAACCTGCTGTACGAATCCCACCTCAGTGATGGACATCCGTCTCCTCTGGTGGAGTTGGCAGGTCACAGGAAGACCTGGAACAACAGCGCACACTTCCCCTTTTCCACCCAGTTCACTTTCCCATGGTCTTGTGAAGATCTTTATTTGGAAAATTCCACCACCGACAACGGAAGCTGAGGTTGCAGTTTCTTTGGGTTAGGTTTACAAGCAATGGGGAAAATGGATGTTATTACAGGCCGAGATAACTTTAATGCCTTCATGTTGTTGTTCTTGTTGATGATGATTACAATGATAATGATGAGATCAATGATGATGAAGGTCAGTGTCAGTCTTTCCATTCATTTAACTGTGGCGACCCACAGCTGGAAAACTGCCCTCACAACTATACAGTCATTATCAAATGGCATTATTTCTTATGGCGCCATAGATCAGAATATAAATATCCAAGAGCCATTCTTAAGCTGCAACACCGACTGAAACTGATGCTGGAATGGGCCCAGGAGTGAAGCTGAGTCTCAGACCCAAAATGACCCCCGACGCCTGTACTATCTACAAAAAATACAACTGAAAACGCTGATAAAGGTGTTGGCAGTGGCAATGATAGTGACAATAATGGCAATATATATATGATGGCTGTTATGATGATGCCCGATCACAAGAGAAACAGCAGCATTTGTAGGGAGTGTTGAGTCAGATTAAAATGCCCCTCTAGGATCTGATCAGGGTTTAACGGCCCCATGATCAGAAGGTGTGGGGATATAGATTGGGTTAGACAGGGTGGCATCTGCATACACTGCCTGCATGCCGTTTTTAAATGTATCTTCTAAAAAAGGTAACAAGTCTTTTATTAGTATGTGACTTAGCGAAGTAATGCAGGCCAGTAATTCCAGTATATTCCACAGTATCTATCTACATGCTGGTCTCTTGTGCTGGGGCGGCTTCCTGCTTGCCTGCCTGTCTGCTTGTTGTGTAATTCTAGAGAAACAGGAGTGGGAAGAGGAGTGAACCTGGCTTTTTCTTTCTTCACTCTCTCTCTCTCTTCCCACACATGGTGCTAAAACAGCTCACACACACCCTCCCACCGCAGGTCTGAACTTGTGTATTGTCAATTGAATGTGTGTGTGTGTGTGTGTGTATGCATGAGTGGGTGTTTGTGAAAGAGAAATAAAGAGTGTATTTCAGGTACGCCGGCAGATCTTTTCACACACATCTTTTAATTCATGCTCTCTCTTAATTTCTGTCTCTCCCTTGAAAACCCTTTTCTCTGCCCTGCCTCTTATTCAGTAGTCACCTGCTGCAGTCATTCAGTCTATAACAAAACGTGAGATTCAGCCCGTGTGCCTGCCTGTTGTTCTCAGTACAATAGAGTTGTAATCTGATTCCCAGGAGGCAGCTTTCAGACGTTTACCATCACTAGGTCAACGTTTTTCACCTGTCTCACACTAAGGGTTAAGTGACGTCTGACTGCTCACATTCTGATGGCAGAACGTAAATGTGTGTCAAGAGCAGAGAGCAGGACTTCTCAATCGACAGAGGAGCTGCTGTTTGTGTTAATACTGTAATCGCTCTCTTGAAAGATGAAATGAAATGATCAAAATGAGAGTATTTGTTTTTTTACATTTGTGCCAATCATCCAGGTTGCCCCTCTCCTTTCCATTATTCCTGGTGGTGTCTGCTCACAGTCAGCTGAGTTGGCGATATCAGGACTCATTTTCCTACCTTCAGCAGAAGCCATTGGCTGCCGTTAGTTTTTGTAGCTCGATAATCCATCACAGTAAACATGAAGCCTGAATTTTCTTGTTGTTTTATCGTCATTTCATTGTGTCCAAGTTGAGTGTTTTCATATCACATTACATTATATTATGCTCACCTGACACACACAGGTAGAAATGGAAGTCTCCCCCAGAAAATAATCCCTTAAAAACATTACAAACTTTATTGTCACATCCATGTCTTCTTATTTTTGGCATCTTTTTTAGCTGGGACAGCAGTTAATTTCAAGCTAGGTTTGACATCATACAGTTTGTATTTTAAAAACTACAAAAAACGAGTACATGTTAAATAATCCAAGTAAATCTAAATACTGCATGCATTGCAAAATGATTGGTGAAATGTAATTGGGACCATAGTAATTGAGTTATTACTCTAAATTCCACCAGTATTCTCCTTTTAAAGGTTGATTATTTTAGTTCACCCAAAGGCGACCATAGAAATATGATCATAGACTGTACTTTTTCTTGACTTTCTGATAAGGTCCCTTCAATGTCTTCAGGCTGTCCGGTTTCACCATTTCTCTGGCCTCCAAGGTATCAGCTACGTAAATAATTGTGGTTCTAGCACATCCCGATGCTGACCTGGCAAGTGTCTCATGTCGAAACCCTCGCCTCGTGATAAAGTCAACCTTAGGTCAATTCCAATTACACTGAACACAGGGTTTGTGTCATATGTAAACCAATGACAAAATGGAATATTTGGTGTTAAAAGTTGGTTCCAGTGATGTCCGTGTGTATGTATGTACAGCTGGGAGTTTACACAACTGGAGAATTGACCCCACCTGTCTCTCTTTGGCTTTCTTATTTCTGTCTCTCTCCCCCTCTCTCTCTCGCTCTCTCTCTGTCTTTTCCCACCCACACTTACCATGCTATCCAGACAGGTTGAGTGAGTTAAAGAGATTGAGAGGGAGAGAAACAGACAGAGCAGGGGCAGAGAGAGAAAGAGAAAGTTGTAATCATTCATATGTCTATCCTATAGACCAAATCAGAATCAGTTAGTAAACAGACTTGTTTCATCACTTGAAACTGGCCGCTTGTTGAATTTGTGTTAGGGGTCCAAAAGAAATTCACACTAAATGGCATGTACAAGGACTTGACAGCTATTGCATCACAGAGATGTGATTTTTTTCCTCCAAACATTCAACTTAACAAAACTATGGCCATTTAGACTGTATTCTGTAATTGCCAGTACTGATTCATTTCCCATAGGATTATATTGTGTTACACCCACTGCCTTCATGTCTGTACTGGAAAGTTGTCAAAACCTTCGCTACGTCAAAGATTGATTCATATTCAGATAATCTCTTCAGGCCTCAGGCACCTGCGTGTCATACTATGGAGACAGCTAGTCTACTTTTGCTCGATTAATTTTTAATTTCTCATTGAAAAGGGTATTTATAACCGCAATAGCAGTTAGCTAGTTGTTTCATCTTCATACAGTTACAGTTTAATATGAGCTTTTAACATTCACCAAACTAGAATATGGTTAAACTGAACATGAACAGCATAACTATCTACTATCTACGTCGAGATGATTTGCTCTATTCTGTCACTGGTGTTGTTCATTTTTGTTGTGTTGGTTATCTACTGTAATCTGTCTTGCTCTAGTCAGACATGTACCTCCCTTGGTTGCTATGGTTACTGGCAGAGGCAGAGGCCGATGAGAGGTCACAACCCCTCAGTGGGCTGCATGTGTTTTTGATAGACGCACTTCTGAAGCCCCACGCTTCATAGGAAATGTATGCAAGCTAGGCATGTTTTATTGTGCTGGATGAACCAAACTGAGTCTTTTCCTTCCCCTCCACTGCACTTCTCTCTTACTTGTAAATACAAGGCAAAGAAATGGTTGCATATTGAAATCAAGAAAAAGTAAGAAAAAGAAAAGAATGTCTACACTATAATTTACTGTATAAATAAAATGTAGGCTCAAATGTCTTCAATGTATACACATAGTCCAAGTAAACATGATTTGATAGAAGAAACGGAGAGGATGGCATTTCACCAGTGGTTGCCTACATTGCCCGTTGTCATGACATGTCTTAAAAACATTTATCCATTTATTGGCAGATTAAAGTGCTTCTGGGTGTTCTAGATATCTGCCTGGCGCCCTGGTTTCTATCATCTGAAATCACTGTCTGTATTTATATTCCCTACCTGCGTCACCACCTATAATCCTCCTCTCACCCACATCATCATTGATTTGCCCGTCTGAGATAATGAATTCCTATTGGTCAGCCACCTGTGAAATATGGAAATACGCACAAATAGGCTGCTGTCTCTAAAAGGAGGAGGGGAATTAGCAGGGTTGTCGCTATGGGCGACCAGCCACTTTGGCTGGCATGGCAACGGCCTCTCCCTCTGTCTCACTATCCGTCTCTCTGTTTGTCTCTTTCAAGGATATATCCCCCTTTTAACAAGCACCCAAGTGCATGTGCACACATACACACACACACACACACACACGCATGAACACAGCTGTTAGGTATGTGTGCCAGCAGGCAGGTGTGTGTCCCAGTAGTATATTATAACATCAATAAAGACAAAAAAAAAGTGGGTACTCACAAAGTTGAAGGTGCTTTTTGGTTGGAAAAATACATGTATATTCAAGAAAGGTACCAGGGCAACTCTTTTTTTGTGACAAAATATTAAAAAGCATTTTTTAGATGGAACAGCACAGGGCGACCTTGAAACAGTGCAGACGATTTTAAAGTAGTGCTGAATTGTGCTGAATAAGATCACTTGTCGCCAAACTTCCCTGACTTAGGCTGACATTGATGTATTGCATGTTTGCTACTGCTGTGATAACCTGGAAATTGTCCCAGGTTTCAGCTGCCACAATATGAAGTGCCAACTCAACTATGCACCCATGTCCTTGTCTGCTTGTCTTTGGCAAAACCTCTTTCAGAGCCGCATCACAACCATTTGAACATGACCAGAAATAGACCTTCTCGACAACGTCAAGCACACTTGGCATTTGCCCGGCAAAACGTTCCAGATCACTTAGATTAAGTTGCTCAAGTCAAGACACTCATTTCTAACCGCTCTCCCTAATGCATCTATGTACACAGGAGATGTACTTGGGTAGAAAACAACCCTGCTGGCCTCTGCATACTCTCTCCTCTTGGTGCTACATCAAGCTTATCAGTCCCGATTGTTTTTTGGTCCAGAAGACTCCGCAGAATTTCTCCGCTTGAGATTACCGGCATGTTCTAAACCTCTCAGTCCCATAACTTCCATCAGTGTTTACTGACAAAAACCATAAAACAGCGCGCAAATCTCTCGGATTTGGTCATAATCTTGAGGGATTTACCTCCCGAGCAATAGGTTTTCCCTTGAAGGTATAGGAAGGTCAAACAATCCATTTATGTTCTGGCTTAGTCCTCCACATGAGGACATTTATTTCTTTAGGTTTTATGTTTTTTATGTATGTTTTTATGTTAGGTCTAACAGTGGTATGTTTCTTTGATATGCTGCCTGAATTCAGTTTTAAATAGTTAATCAATTTGGAAAAAAATCCAATTGCAATATTGACCACTGCAATTTCCAAATCACTTTACAGGGTTTTTTTTGTGTCATCACGAGATATATACCATATGCATATACAGATGGACAGTCAGTGTAAGATAAATGGGCATAACTGAGTCCAGTATGTATACAGAGTAAGGGGTCTTGCATACATACAAAACATAATGGACATAACAACAAAGTGCTTCATATTTATGTTTTAGGGTAACGGTTCTTAACAGAGACTCAATTTTTTCCTGTTGTTGTGCGCACAATATCCGATGGTTGTAAATGAACTGAAGTAAACTGCACTCACTTCAATACTTTCTAATAGTTCCAAGCTATGTCCAGTAGTCAGTAAAAACAGCCATTATACCTAGTGATAAAGGATCTGAAAGGTTTGACTCCAGTACATCAATGGTCAGGGTGACAGTAATAGTGGGGGTAGTTTTGCAGAGTTGACCCCGAATGAAGTTGGTGCTTTGACTGTGTTCTCACCAAGGTCCTCAGGGAAACAACAGTTTAACCAGCAATTGACCTTTTGAATTCTCACAGCCTGTAAGTGTCATGCAAAAAAACACAGCAGGGCATCAGAACTCCTAAAAATATCTGACATCCCCCACAACAATAATTTACCGTGAAAAGGCTATGGATCAGGTGGAAAAAAAGGGCGGACCCCACCCCACCCAGTATGAAAAGGCTTGTGCATTGAAGTGTGCATTGAACTGATGGCCCGAGATGACTGAATGATGTCAGATCAAATGGTCATGTACTCCATACTGCCTCAATAAATGAGAGCCACAGCTGAGTTCCTAGAGAGTACATTGAAATGAAAAAAGTCTGGAAAGAGAAGCTGACCATAATAACAGTCTGGTGATGTTTATGGGATTCAGGAATCTAGGAGTCAAGTCAAGTTTATTTGTATAGCCCTTAATCACGGTTACAATCTCAAAGGGCTTCACAACGGCCACATTGTGAAAACAATAAATGACGGCACAGAACCCCCAACCTCGGACCCTCGCAGAAGACAAGGACAAACTCCCACAAAACCCTTTTTGAAAAAATGGAAGCAACCTTGGGAGGGGCTACTCCCCTACCAGGACAGTCAGGTGTGCAATAGGTGCACACCAAAGTGTCCTTAATGTGTGACGTCCAGATCTGGTGTGGGACGTCAACAGCATCATCAGGAGTCATTGCACAGTAATTTTAGATGACAAACTAGCTTGCAAGCATCATTTCCTCTTCCATGGCTACTGTGCTGCTTGCTTGCTTGGAAATTTGGGATTCCCACTCGCTTTTCTGCCCTCTCTCGCGAGCCTGGGCACATTTTTAGCAGGACCTTTATATATGGCGAGTCATGGGTACAGTGGTGAAGCCTAGCACAAAGCCTATTGCAGCAACAATAGAGTCTCTTGGTTTTATTGTGTTTCATTGTCTCTATCTGTGTCTCTGTTGCTGTGCATGTGCTTGTGTGTTGCTGTGCATGTGTGTGCCTGTGCACGTAGGATATCTCCTTCTATATTCTTCTTTTTGTCTGCCTGTCAAGCTTAGTTTGCCATGTTTATCTAGTTAAGTCGCTTGATCTGACTTGTTCTCAGCTCCTTCCACATATGAGAGAACATCAAACCAGCACGTGGACACTTACACTGAATCCTCAACGCAACAGATTTTCCGCGGCTCTGCTGCACGTGTTGCCGAGGGGGCTTACCGTGTGGACCGATATCTGAAATAGGATTTTCAGCTAACAACACACTCTGATTAAATCAACTGGATAGCCTACACATCCTATTAATACTCACACACTACCAGTCTCTTACCCTTAGACACACAATACAGTTTCCCTTCCCTTTCAATTATAGTGTAGAATAATGTAGAATAGCAGAAATTGGTTTGGCACAGTTGTGATCTAATTGCAGTTCAAAGAGCCTTCAACCACGTAGACAGAGGATGTCTATGTCTGCTGGGAATATTAATAATCTGCTTGCTCATGTGCTAGTCTCAATGGCTTTAAGGTTTTATCCATATCAATCTGACCGTTAACCTATCTAGCCTGGGTTATTTTAAGACCTTCCCTCGTGGTATGAGCTGCTGTCATTCGCCACATGATGATGAGCAGGGAATTTTAGTTATGCTCCATATAAATGTTAAAGCAGAGCGAAGTGTTTTCTGCTCCATAAATTTGATTTTCAAGATTAAAAACGAAGGCAGTCTGTGTTTTTGTCATGGTCTTAAAGGATTACACTGACCTTTGGAGAGGATTGGCACCAAAATCACTTCTGTGTCTCCTGTAAGAATGCTAACACTTTAGCATACAGTATATCAAGTAACCATAGGCGATTAGCATTATTCAAAGTATTAAGATAGACCTTTTGTACTACAAAGTTGGTGTTGGTTGTTATTCTATGGCCTAGATTCATAACTTCACAAAAACAAATTTCAGTCCACTGCAAATCAACAGCGCAAAAACTGGCTAACTTCACTCATTTCCTGTGTAAACAAAAGAAGTTACATTCAAAGTCTTGTGGGAAGAGAGATCTTCTGCCATGGGAAGTGCATTCTTTTTGTCTAATTTTAAGTCTATTTTACCAATCCCCTAAACAAGCCTGGCAGGTTAAGACGTGTTAAAATTAACTAACCATCGAGCCTTAGAGCTGCTACAAGTTCTCATTTTCTCACTTTTAGGATAATGCTAGTTGCCTATGGTTACTGAACATACTATATGCTAAAGCATTAGCATGCACCCCGGACAGAGCTAGCTACTGGAGACACAGAGGTAATTTTGGTGCCAATCCTCTTGTTAGATATTGGGTAAGGTGAGCAATGGTCAAAACTCCCAAAAAGTCAGTGTAGTCCTTTAACACGACCGTACTGCACATACAACTGTACATTCAGTGCTTTGGTGCAGACATTAAACTATGGCCCAGACAGCTCAGTCGGTAGAGCATGAGACTCAGTGTTGTGGGTTTGGTCCCCACGTGGTGTCAACTGTAACTTGTAAGTCGCTTTGGATAAAAGCGTCTGCTAAATGACTGTAATGTAATGGTCAGATATGTAGTGCTCCTCTTACTGTATTCAGTTTCCCAATAAAGAACGGTGATTGATGACTAGCTAGGCTACAGGGTGAGACTGCCCAAAAGAATTCAAAAATCATAATAATACATGACAGAACTATGGCATTTGTCTTCCCTCACAGCTGCCACATGCATTATAGAGTGTTGCAGGATGTAGGCATATGTAACACCACTTGCCTTTTGAGAAATGTCAGTCAGTTTGGCTTGACTGAGGGACAACAGCAAATATGAAAGTGTATCTATGAAGGCTGATCTGGTAAAAGCAGGATTCTTAACCCGAAGTGCTACAGGGTGAAACATGTGCTGCTTAAAACTCAAAAGAGCGTCCACCTTTGAACTGTGAACCCTGAAACCTGCCCTGGAGAGTTCATTCCCCAGGAAGTCGTTAAATCACTTATGGGGATATGAGCGCGACCAACCAGCGGATAATATGTGGAATGCGTCTGTGGTGGCCCAAGCAGACTTTGGTGCAGTCATTTTCCTGTCTGCCACACATTTAGGCATGCACGGATAAACACGCTCAGGACATTAGTACATGCATGCACACATGCATCATCAAACATGTTCCAGCATGTGTGCATACGTGTGAGTTTGTAGACCCACACGCACTAAAGAATATTGGAATGTAGCACTTAGAAGTTGATGTCTTCAGCATATCTTGATGTGGAATAACCATTGATACGGTCGTATTGGCCAAAGGTTGATCAGCCGATGTTCGCGACTTCTCACCTCATAGCATCAAAAGGTCCTGGAGGGCTCAGGAGATCGAGGTGTACCCATTGACTGTTTCTGCTAGCTATTGTCATGCTCAGAAATATGTGCTGTGAGCAGAAACAGAAACTTCAAGCATTATGTGTAATTTGAGAACTTAGTGGGGTTATTTTTTGGTTTATTTGTTTTTATACTCAATTTTGAAACTCTACATTCTGCTGACTGACGCAAATTGGCTGATACTTTTTACTGCTTTCCTGATAAAGCCAATGAAACTTTTTGAAACCAGTGACTATTTAGTCATTGGTTTGTCTGGCCGATTATGATTAGTGGCTGATCGACTAGTGCACAACTAACAATGTCTTTATATTGTTGCACAATCAGTTAATTGTTTCTCATCCTGAAGTATTTGTTCGTCAGGGTAAACCATTTTAAAAACTAAACTATATATAAAAATATCAAAAACTAAACTATATATAAAAATATCAAAGTAGATTTAGAAAAGCGGTCGGTCCTGCTAACCAGATTGTTTACATCTTGTTCAAGTGTCTGACGTGCAAAACCCATTGTGACAAGCCAGGTCCACATGACTGTCCATCTGACACACACACACACACACACACACACACACACACACACACACACACACACACACAAACATTCTTCTGTTGTGTTTGTCTGCTTTTCATAGGAGATAACAGTTGGTCAAAGAAATCTCTGGCTATGATGTTGCTATGACTAAAAAGAGGCAGCTAGTCACAAGTGGATGCTTTGTCATCTACACACTGTGGGACCACAGCAGTGACACATACTGTAACTCTCTGTACCTACAAAAACAACCCAACTGGTTTTGCCAAGTGGCAGAGGTAGAGGTGAGAGTAAGAGAAAGGACTTCTGTCAACATCTCTTATCTCTTTAACTCAGTGATTCTGTCTTTCACTGTGGCAGTCACACACATTTGTATTTCCTCCTTTTTGTTTTGATATCTATCCTACAGGTATTCTGTCCTGTGCTTTCCCTTCCCCCCCCTCTCTCTCTCTCTCTCCTACTCCTCTCCCATTCCTCTTCTTCCCACTATTAGTGGTAATGTGGATGAGGGGTACATATGGATCAACGTCAGGGCTATCCGAGTAGCAAGGAGTATTGAGTTTCAGTACCCTGTCTGTCTGGATGGAGGACGGAATTGACGGATGGATAGTAGGAGAGAGGGAGGGTAGAGGGGTCAAAGGCACAAAGGGAGAGAAGAATAGATGGAAAACTAGAGAAAGGGAGAGAGGAAGTGGAGTTGGATAGATGGGAGGAGAGTGAGAGTTGATGGATTGAGGAGGGAAGGAAGGATAAATGGTCTCCACGGTTACTGGAGTGCATTGTTGCCCTGGTAACCTGTCTGATATTTAATGTAGATCAATACGCTAAATGGGTCATGAGTTACATGTTGGGCTGGACACACATGCAGGCAGGAAAGCATTAATGAAAAACACACACACACATACTGTTTGTCTGGTGATATTTCCCATCAGAATAATACAAAGAGAGAGAGGATGGTGTGGTAGTCCAGTGGAGGATGGAGACAGTTGTCATTTCAAGTACACGGTTTGCATAAATGGCCAATGGTCCAGTCTGGCATATAACTCATGCAAACTAGGAGGAGAGATAGTGTATAAGTGTGTGTGTGTGTGTGTGCGCTGACACTCACTCGCACATATGGATCCCAGTCGAGCAGCTGGTTCAGATTTGGCCCAACTTTCTGTCTTTGTTTTTGTACTCCTCAATCAGTTTCGTCCCTCTTTTCGGTTACTTTTTTCATTTTTATCGTCATATGCTGTTCACTCTATTCACCTTGTTTGTTCCTTCTCTAGTTTATCTTGAGACCCACACCCCACCACGTTCCTGTCGCCCATATGTATCTAAGCCCGTAAGTGATGCTATGTGGAGGAAGCTAAGCAGGGTTGGACATGAATTCTGACCACCAGCTGTAATCGTGACTACCACAGTGTAGTTTATAAAACACATACACTCACACACTTTCACCGTTTTCTCACACATTTTCTCAGTCATTTCTCTGCAAACTGATGGCCATCATTGCTTAGATGAACCACAACATGTCGATACATTTATCCTTGGTCAGTCTCCCTCAGGTTGTTGACACAGGCTTGCTGTGTGTTTGGCAGTCCACCAAACCTGCTCCTCACTGAATCAAAACACCCCCGCGGTGCTTTAGCTACAAAGTGTGATTGACAAGCCAATCTTCTATAGACACACGGAGGGAGACAGGAAAGCTGATTGCTCCCTAAGAAGATGACGGATTCCCTGTTCCCATTCCCCTTCCTAACACCACATTATTCAGTCTACATGCTATCCTCGGTGTTCTGTGGAATTCCTTGTGACCAAATGAAAACATTCCCATCTGCTGTGTCAACGTTAGATATTCCCATTCCCTCACTTTCTGGGTCCATCAATCCCCCAGTCACACACACACTCTTGCACATGGGGAGTGTTTCCTTCCATTTGTTCGATGGCTTGCCCACCGCATACAAGTGGAAAATCAGAACAGCTGAAGCACAGTCACTGGCCGGTAATGGACAATATGTCTAGGAGCAGGAAGGAAGGAAGGCCATGCTCAATATACCACCGCTCTGGTATGTGGGTGTGCAGAGCCACTGTGGGATAGATGGCGTTGCTTTGTGTGCGTGTGTGTGTGCGTGTGTGTGCGCGTGTGTGCGTGTGTAGCCCTTGTGCATATGTCGCTGTAGAACAGACAGATGTAGCTAGCTGAACAGGGAGGTTCTGTAAGAGCGCTTTTGCCCTAAGAGAAGGCAGATAAAGAGTTGACTGCACATGAAACAGGCATGACTGGGAGTTTCAGCGTCACTGCAACTCGTGGTTTGGACAATGGAGCAACGAACCAGACCAGAGCAGTGGCAGTATTGGCTGCATTTTCAGCTGTAAACAGAACTTAGTTCCATGGTTGTGAAACTATTTACATTATTAACCTATTTGAACAGCAGGAGTAGCATAGTAAAAAAATATATGACTCTTGTCAGCAATGGTACATCACTCTGAGACTCTCACTCACTACAGGTTTATGCCCTATAAGTTTTTGCTGTAGTGTAACTCGGGTCAGTGGAGCTTCTTCCTCGTAGTTTCAGAGGATTTCCATCATCTTCATATCTGACTGCAGTAACAAAAATCAATATTTTATAACCATATACTTGTAAAGGTATATTAAAGTCAAATTAATAA
>OOFE01029002.1:8910-31833 GCA_900323365.1 Monocentris japonica
CTGAAGGGCCAGCTGGAGGCCACCGCCCAGGAACTGCGCTCCACCCTGGAGGACAAGATCGATGAGCTGAGCGACTGGATCTCCCCCTATGCCATCAAGATCCGTGAGCAGATTCAGAACATCATGGACAAGGTCAAGGAGACTGCCACCGCCAAAACAGACTCTGAGGGTTCTATAAAGGTTTAAGATGGTTGGTGGTCCACTGTTTAGTAGAAGGGGAAATGTGTCTTTATACCCTGAAAAAGGGGAAGGGGGGTGGGGGGGTGAGAGTTACTGATGATAGCTTCATTTATGTGGGTGCTCTTGTGGTTTTGGGGTAAGGGATTTGACTAGAGTAAGGTGGGAGGGTGAGACTGACAGATCTTTGAAGGGGCAGTCAGCAGATCTTATCATCTTATCTTTCAACTCATCCTCTCTTATCATCTCCCTTGATCACTGAACACAAGCCCACACTCAATAACAGCCTTTCATGCACAAACAGGAGGCCACTGTTTTTAGTATGCTTTGCTTGTCTACCCTGAGTTAACTGCTCTCGCTGTCTACTCCCCATTTTGTGGCTAATCTGTGTTGAGTTTTCTACATTTTGTTTGGTTCACAAAAACAGGTTGGGGGAGGGATCATAACTATATTCACTGATTTTGAGCAAATCCACGCCGTCCCTGAATGCACCCAAACACAAGTGCAATTTTGTCTTTCATTTCAATAAGTGCACTGAAAGATGTCAACAGATCGGAGCATATGTATCCACCAGTTTATCTAGAGATGATACTGAACCACTAGTGCCTTGCTGTATCTGTATCAACACACACTTAGTGAGTAAAGTGTACTACTGCTGAGTTTTTCTGGTGTTTCACATATCCCATGCCCACCATGCTGTTCACCATAGTACACTGTCTGTATCTGTGCACCTATCAGGGTGCATAGGCTCCAGTGTACTGAACAGTGCTGAGTGAATAAAGAACCTAAAAAGATGCTGTGTTGCTTGTGCTTGCTTCTCTGTTCAAACATTTTAGAGCAATCCATTATTTAAGGTGGGATCAGTTACAAGAACAAGTGGGGACTACCTAGCATATTAAGAATAAATGCAGAAATGTCAGATCTCAAGTAACAGAAATTAAATCTTTCAATAAAATAATGTTCTGGAGCAACTTCGTCATTCTTCACCCCTGTAAAACCCCACCACGCTTTATCATGTTTAGCAGCTGCTACACAAGGCTGAAGAGTTAACGTATATAATGCCATTCATCTAAAGCTTGTTGAAATGTCTGTGTAGGAGTACCTTTTCATCTTTGTACCCGCCCCCTCTTCCACACACACACACACCACACGCTTTTTGTTGTCCTTGAATTCTCTCTCTCCCCTCCCTTTTTTTGGTCCAGACTTGTTAGGATCTGCACTCGGATTCCATTCTCTTGATCCCAGCAGGCATTTGGGAACATTCTGTGCCAATTTTTGAGTGTTTTCCTGTTCTTTTCATGCAGATATTCTATAATCTACCTGCAGCTTGGCCCAATTCAAAGAGAAAGGCAGTATGTGTGCATCAGTGCGCGCATATACAGATACATATTTGCACACTCATAGTGTGCAAAAAACACACACATGCAGACAGGTACACGTCGGCAGGTACACGTGTGCACAAATACACATAAACACAGAGCATGCACATAGAATCACATCATCAAACAATTCAAGATTATTTTTTTCTGTCAGCTTCAGTCAGAAATCCAAAGTAAAAGATTTTAGGAAACAAATGTGACCCAAAACAAAACTATTGCACTACTCTATGCAGTGGCACTAAAAGAAAACAAAAAAGAGAGAAGAGCCAAATTGGGATTTTCTGCTGCATTGCCTGTACAGCTTGCTACAAATTGGAATCCACCACATGGAGATTGTCAACATTACCCTAAAATCACATCACTTTCTCTCAAAGTTGCATCAAACGCAGCATGGTTCTTCCTTTGAAGTGCAGAGTAGAGGCCAGCAGAGGATACCATTTGTCCCTTGTTTCTCCTCTCGCCTCCTCTGACCCTTGTGGTCGTCGCAAAAAGAGGCAGCTGTGTTGTCTTTCTTGAAAGTTTAAGTAAACTAGAATGGTTTCATAAAGAAAGATTAACTCTGTGAACTTCAAGAACTGAATCAAATTATTTTGGGATAAATTTCAAAGCAGAACTGGTAACTAATTAAGAAGCACTTGGAAATGTGGGAATATGGATAAAGAAAACACAAGGAATAAAACGTCACACAAACAATAGACGACTATAATCCTTTTGACTGAAAGATATATATGTATATTCCTACATAACAAAATAATTCATTTTGAATTGTATATATATAGTGATGTACAGTCCATTTTATGTCCTGCAACATCCATTTGCACTATATGTGAGAACCTGTTCACACACACACACACACACACACACACACACACACGGACACTCCCCACATGTTCTGTTTTGTAACTATTGCCTCCCACCTTCTACAAAACAACTCCATCTTGTAATTCATAACAAACATGCTTACATTGTGTAATATCTATGTTAAAGGGCATTGCATGTAAAATGAAAGCGTGACTAAGTAGCTGACTAGGTGTTTGTTGGTATGATATCACTCCATTATGGAAACCAGTGTTTATCCAGCAACTCCCCCTTTAACAGACCAGCAAAACTCCTACACTTAACTCTCCATTGCTGCAGGGATCTGACCATGGCAAAAACAGGAAAACCACAAGCATCCTGCTAGTCAGCTCTTCTGCTCTGTTTGGCCCTAGGGTGTCTCCAGTATCCAGTCCTGCCTGACAACAAAACGTCCCAGGAAGCTAGCAGGTGCCAGCTAGCCCATGACTGCTAGTAACCCCTCCAAAAACACCCCTGCAGAGATTTTACCTCCTATAACAACCCCTCTCACTCCTCCATCCGTTCCCTCTCCTACAGAGCTGGCACACAACGTCAGTCACCGCAGGGCCCCTTGGCGAAAGACAAAAACAGCCTTTTTCTAAGCTTGTTATTGCAAATTGGGAGCAGGCAAGACATGCACTTCCCTGCCCCATGCCTCCTACGATTATTCAAGAGGAGCTTATATGCATGCAAGCACCAGCTCATACATAAACCCACTGACCACTTCTCACAACACCTGTGGCCAAAGAAGACGCAGATTTAGTTTCTTTCAAAGGCAATGTGTGAGTGGTAAGTCGTGTGAAGGCTCATTTAGCTCAAAGGTAAGCTATTCTTCACAGCAATGGCACCTTGTGGGCCTGATAGTCAGCAACAAATGAACATTTATCCATGGGCAGCAGACTACTTGGTGTGAAAAGAGATGTGATAAACTGGGGAAATGAAACCTTCAACTCCTCAGACACAGACATACTGCTTCTTACTCACCTCACAATTGTAATGAGAGGTTACTGCAGTTCGTCCAACTTTGCTGAACTGTTTCTCTGCTGCCTGCTAACACATAGTATGTGACAGACCACATACTGTTTTGTCTGACTTACTTCCCTTTTGTGAGAGAGGACTTGATAAATTTCATGATGCGTAAATGCACTGCGGTCATCAGAAATTTGAAGGGCAAAATATATTTTTGAGATGATTTTGTAAATGAATTTCCTGCTTGACACATGAAAAGGAAGGGGACCAAGCCTTTGTAGACTGGACTGTGTTATTAGAGGAGTTGATTAGCTTTATAGCCAATCTGCCGTGCTTACAAGAGACATGTCAGAAGGGCAGTAAATTGTACTTCAATCACATTTATACAAGCATCAACTGTTGAGGGCCTGTCAAACTGTACTGACCTCTTAATGTCTTTTAGCACTGATATGGAGGTGAGATAGTGAGAGAGTTAAAATGGAGCAATGAAATTCTAAATAGAGTAGCAAATGCAAAAATACACTAAGGGAAAATCTGATCTACCATATATAAGACAGTAAAACACATTGAAAAGACAGTGTGCTTGACAGAGCAAAATATAGATAGTCTTCTGGCCATAAAAACATGCAAGGCAAAGTTTGGTACTTGTGTCTGAAATGTAGAACAAATAACAATACTACACTTTTTCCACTATAAAGGCCATTAGGAAATCATGCTATCATAATCTAAATAGGATTGAATCAGTACAGTTGGCCAAAAGCAGTGGGTATCAAATAAAGAATAGTTTAATCCTAACATTATTTCATCTGCTTCTTACCAAATGGGAATATACCGTGTGTTTCAAAAGTAGGTAGACAAATTTTACTAATAATAACAATGAAAAATAGATTTTTTGTAATTTATTCAGTTTAACAAAATAATTCAAAATTCAATTGAGCATTTATTAAGTTCAAGCAATTAAGCATAAGCAATATTAAGCATTTCAGTATTTATTAAATACTTGAAATTATACTTCTAGAATATTGTATATAAAAATGTATACCTATTTTTGAAGACAGCTCCAACACTAGAACATGTTAGGTAGAATGTATGAATGAAAAATACAAGTCAAAAATGTAAGAAGGAACAAGTCAAAAATATAAAATCTAAAAAAACAAATTCACATAATAAATTATAAAAAAAAAAGACAAAACATATAACAAGACAAGAGATGTGTGCAATAAGGTGCAAGTGGGAAATATGTGCAAGTTGCCTATTTGTAGTGTGGGGAAAAGTATGGATTACAGCATTATTAGGGTGTGCAGAATAATAGCAGCAGAACTACAAAACACAGAATTAGAAGAATATGGGAATATGAAGCAAACATGTGATTTTACAGCAAATATAATGTCTGTTGCATTGAATTAATCAATTCTCATTCTTTGGCTATCAAACCATTGACAGTAGTATAGAATCTTGTAGTAGATCAAATCTCAAAATGATGAAATTATCTGTTTGGGCATGCTTGACATAAAAATGATAACCCACGGCCAATAAAAGTACAGCTGTTTAACACAGTCAAGTCAATCCTTGGTCAACACTTCAGGTCAAAAGGATCACGTAAATAGCTCATGTCTATTGAAGGATGATGACTAGCAGTGCTGTTGGCAATAGTGATATCACTGCTAAATAGTATCAGTAACTGCTGAACTCTGAGCACAGTGTTCCTTCCACATCACTTCTCACCTCATCAAATGATACCATGGCTGTTAAGGGGACATTTTTACCCATTTACCCAATTTTTACCCATCATGATCAACCTCCAATATTGGAATCTACTAAAGATCCGTCTGTTCCGAGGTTAAAATCTTTGTAGAAAAAAAAAAAAAAGAAAGAAGAAAAGAAACAGGGTCAGTTTAATCACAGTGAACAAACTGATATGAAAACATGGACTGATGTGACCCACAATTATCAGACCATTTATCATCAGCTTACCATGTTCAAAACTATTCTGGTGCAGAACAGAGAGTTGAACTCAGTTGCGTCCTTATCGTAAATGATAATGGGCTAAGGTGTCGTATTTTACGTCACCTTCCTGTCACCGCGCGGGCCTATAAAGAGGAACACCCATTGGCGCTAACACACACTCGGTTTTTTTTTGCTCTGGGACGTGGAACAGGTAAGTTATTTTTCTTTTCCATTGCTAGAACCTATACAAAATACATAGATTTGCCACCTATAAAAGGTTATTGATACTGCAACTAATACTTACAGCCTCCAAACAAGAGAATTATCCCTAAGTTTTTTTTATTCATCAAAAGGTTTTGCTCTAACCTGATGTGGCACGTTTCTTAAAACTGATATCGTGGCGACACTTAGATGTTCATGTGGTAAACAAGCCTACTGCAAATGAGAAAATTCAGTCACAAAGATAATGGAAGTAGCAGTTTACTTTTAAATGATTCCATACCGATTTCAAGGTTATGTCCAGCAGGGTTTTGTGTTTAGCCAGCCTGCCCAGTCTGAACGCTAAGGGAGCTGTCCATTTGCAAGGGTGCTGACGGAAGGGGACGCTATTTGCAGAGCAAAAAGCTGCTTTGTGTTTTTTTTCTCTCTTTACCTCCCTGTGGAATTCAAGCTTCTTTGCACCAATGAGAGTAAATAAATAACAACCTTAATCTGTCCTCTCTCCTCACAGACCACAGTCAAGATGAAACTGTACCTTGCAGTTGCCGTGCTGATGCTGGCTTTTGCCTCACAAACCGGTAGGTCTTACTAGTTTTATACTTAAATCCAACAATGTCAGCTCCCTCTTTCTTTTCCTTATTGTCTAACCCTCTGCTCTATCCATCCATCCACCCTTCTTTCCTTCAGAGGCTCAAGACGCCAAGACTATTGGGGAGCATTTTTCCTTGGTACCCAGATGACTGAGCTGACCAGAGACATGGCTGAAAATGCCAGGAGTATCTTTGAAAAGATCAACACCAGCGATTTTGCCAGAAGCACCAGACACACATACAAAATAAATAAATTACATAGACAGACAGACACACACACACACACACACACACTTTACATTACATTACATTTCATTACAGGCATTTAGCAGATGCTTTTATCCAAAGCGACTTACAATAAGTGCATTCAACATAGGTAGGCAAAAGAACTACTAGTCACCTAAACAAGCATCTAAGAGCAGAACCAGTGCTAAGGTAAAATTGCAATAAGTTAGCTACCTACTTTTTATTTCAACAAATGAGACAAATAAGTGAAACAAATAAGCAAGTGCTAAGAGGAAGGGTCAGAGTAGTGTTTCTTGACACTTCATAACGCTGGGTGTTTGTGTCCTTCTCTGCAGGAACTGGTTCCAGGATAAAATTGACACTTTAAAGACCAAGATTGGGGAATTGTCCCAGAATTGGTAAGATTGCTGTGCCTCTCTACCATCGCCTACAAGACCGCCACCACCTTGTTGTGACCCCCCCAGCCATGACCTCTCATCCTTCAGTCTGACCCCCACAATGTCACCCTGATATGCCTTGTTCTGTTGACCATCAGACATAGAACAGATATGTTGCCTCGGTCAAGAGACATTTTGAAAATTGAAGTGTGATGTCTGAAGATATGATGTGGAAGGGAAAAAAGTGCAATAAAGAACTAAACAATAAAGATAATTTTTTTATATAAGAAATCTGTGTTTGGGTCAATAGTTAAGAAAATAAGAAATTCTTAGTGTGCCGAATAAATGAGTGGAAAAGTGTCAGGTAAAGATCTTACATTTAGTTCCAGGCTATGACAGTATTGTGTTATAGATGTACTTCTTTTCACAAATAATGGCATAAACATTAAAAAAAATATGTACATCAAGCAAAACGTCAGATTAAATAATTTAATAAAACAGGGGTTTTCAATGTCAGACAAAAATGAAAACTAGGGGTGTTGGGAATCTGAAAGAATATTAAACAGACACAAGCCCAGTTGTCAGCATTAATTAATCTAGATTGAACTGAAGCGTTTTATTGCCATTACTATCCTGACCATGAGGTGTGGATAACCAGGGGATCCACACTGGCCATTAGCACAATGGAGGAAAATTCCCTTAATGTACAACAAGCTTTCATGCTACCTTGTTTGGCACACTTGGTTTGCCTGACAGCAAATGACCTGTAAGACATTGCTAATTTTCAGTCCTGTAGAATAGTGAACCATTACTTCGACAAGGTGTGGAAGATCCAGAGGGCTATCTGCAAATCTGCTATTACCTGTTTATCAATCAAAAGATATTTAATAATTACAATGTGATCTAATACAATGCATTTCAGGTACTTTTTACAATTAATTTACAATTAATCAATTTATACCAGGCTAAATAGTGTACTAATTAGTGTTATAGTCAATGATTTCATCCAAGCATAGAGCAGCAGAGTCAACCAACACAGTAAATAGTGTATTTGTGTCAATAGCTGGTACCAAAGGGCAAGTGCCAGCAAGGCTGCTTTTCTGGCATTTCACAAGAACTGGGCTAAAGTCACTGTTTATGCTGGGTTAATAATCCACCAGTTGTACCAGTTCACTGGAATCTGCTCCTGTAATTGACAAGTGAGGACAGAGTGTCAGGGGTCAGCAGTCAGGGCACAGAGGTCACAGACTGCACTGAATATGACCATATTCCTCCAGCTGTCTGGACCAAGTCACTTTCACTTCAGTCAGTTCAAGATGTGGAATGAATGCTATCGTTTGGTTACTGATAGAGCATCTATTCTCATTTCTATCATTCACGAGAGGATACAGTACCTTTTCAAGAAAAACAAACGTTTCAATTATTTGATTTAGAAGAATTGAATTGAATTGAATTGAATTGAATTGAATTGAATTGAATTGAATTGAATTGAGAGCAAACCTCAACCCTGGTTTGGATCAGTGACGTCAACGTAAGTTCTGTCTTTTCAGCAAACCACTACTGGTTAAAAGCCATCAAAGAGGTGAAGAGGCTGAAAAGACATAGTGTTTATGAAGACCAATCAATGTCTAAAACAACAATAAAGGGGCTCTATCATCCTGTAACAATACATACTATACCTATATATTTTGTAACCATTTATACCCTAACTTTGGAAAAGTGCTGCACACAGATACTTTTAATTAAAGACTATTTTTTATCAGAAAACTGCAAGGAACACAAAACGTTAAATGTTACCCTCCATGGCAGAGATCAGAACAGGGGAAATTTGATCCCATATGTGTTTTTCCTGTTGAGACAGCTGTAGGATCAGGTCTACAGTATGACACAAACAGTTGAAAATTTCCAATTTCTTGTGCCTATGAAACTTTGTGCCTAACCAAAGATTTCATATCAAGCCTGCAGCCCCAATTTTCTCAATTAAATTGCTACTTTGACCTTTGACCTTCATTCTTTCAATTCCCCATCAACATGTAGCAAGCATGGGACTTAAGGACTGACGAGATTAAATTGATTCTGTGATGGACTCTGCCCACAAAAAATGCTTTGCTTGGCGATCAGTGTTTATCTATTTCACCCCCCTTCAGTCTTCACTAAAGCCTATATCTCCTCTGCTAGGACAGAGACTTTGACTGCCCTGTATACATATCAGGACCTGCCAAATGGAGTGACATATCCGAACCAAAGTGCATTTGGACAGTGATTCAACTCAGCTAATGTTGATCTTGAAAAGATATCAAGAGTTGAATGTTGAATGATTCATCCCGGTGCCCAAGACAAGGACAGAACCTTTCATAAACTAATGGCTTCTGAAAATCTAAAAAGTGGGATACCATCATTTACACAGTTGGACAGCTAACATTTGACAGCGTTAAGAGGTACTAAGAAACGAAACATTCTCAGAGTTCAACTTCCTGCGGTGGATGGAACTACTGTACTACTCAGTGAAAGCAAAAAGCCATGCAATCAGCTGACCAACCTCAATATGATTAAAACATGGTGTGAGTAGCCCTCTGGTCACTGAAATGAAGACCACTGGGCACGTGAAACCACAAAGACAAAGCAGTTAGCGTTGTGCTGTAGGGATGAGGAATTGTACAGTTGTACTGATTGTCAGCTACTGTGCCATCCACAAGACTTAGAGTTCATTAATGTATCAGGTCATAAACTATCTGGTCCAAAACAATCTATTTCTATATAAGCCCATGTTCCATCTCTATCCCTTCCTCTGTTTTACTTTGATGGAAATCCATATTTGTCTTGACTTGTCTTGACCTGCTGTCTTGATCTTTTTTTTTTTTTGACATTTACTTTTTACACTACACAACATCAGTCTCCCGAGGCTGATCAATAAAATGAAACACTGAACAGTCATCTGATCAGGACCAATGTGTACACTGTTGTGGTCATCTAATACAAATAAAGTGGCTTGATCACACTCCCTTCATTCAATACCTGTTGACCAGAGCAGGGGAAAGGTAAAAAAAAAAAAGTTTTTCTTGTTATATTGTAGGTCATTGATGAAAATATTTGAGTGTAACTGAGATAAGAAAATTATTATCATTCTTTGCTGAAAATAGGATGTTTTTTTATGAAATGTAACTTAAATTAAAACTAATATACAGTATAACTAAGCCGATAGATGGTGTTGACTGGTTGGCATAATGAGTAAGCCATTTCTGACTTATTGTGAAGAATGCTGAATTTTCCCAATTCTCTCCTTCTCTTTGTTCACGGCAGATGGCCAAGAAAGTAATTGTTTGTGTTTTCATCTTACTAATGCAAGGTATGATTTTTACGTCTTCAGGATAAGTCTCAATGATTTATTCTCAGTTTCTTTGGCTATGTTTTTGGCCTCCCTGACTGACGTGTATCTTCCTCAACAGCATGCTGGCCACTCCTAGCCCAGACATCAGTCCCACCAGAGGAGGAAGCTGACTCTCCAGGAATACTGCAGGCTGTGGCAGAGAAAGCCAGGTATTTCCAGTTACACTCTGATCATGGTTTCTATGTAGCTGCTTGATGGCATCAAGTTGGACCTCTCTGTAAATGATTGCCACTTATCAGATTGCTGAAATGTTGTGTGTTTGTTTGTATGTGCGCATGTGCAAACGTGCGGACAGTTGCAGGCATCAGTTTGCATGTTTATTTGTACTTTCTGACTGAATTGTGCGCTTCTGTATGTCATAGGGAAGCCAAAGCTAAAGTCCAAAACATGGGTGGAGCAGTGGTGGGCTTTGCTGGTGCTTACTATGAGGACCACATCAAACCACTGACTGACCCCTATGTTGAATGGGCCTCCGATGCCAGCGGCTCCATTTGGGAGAGACTCCGGAGCTACATGCCTTTTGAACAGGACCAATCCGCTGATCAAATCCCCCCACCCACCAACCCAATACTAAAAAAATAGTGACAATAAAATCAATATTGTGACTCATACTTCTGATTCTTGCCACTTATTGGTGAAACGATCTGATGGTTCGATAAACACAGAGGGAATCATAACAGACATTTAAGCAAAATCCTATAGGTTTACATAAAACAGCCCTGGTTGGCTCTAGAAGGTGTTACGGTACAGGCCCAGCTTGCCATGTAACGTGAGAGGGAAACATCATCAGTGGGAATAGTTCAGGTGATCAGTGGGCATATTTTATGGGCGCTAAAGATATAATATGAGTATTCCACGTTTGTTGAAGTGCCATTTGTGATTTCTAACCCTACAAATAAAATGAAACATTGTGATAATGATCAAGCATTAGCCTACATCCAGTCTGTCCCCAGGTTTGATTGTGAGAGGCGAGGGCAGAAATCCCAGTACGTGCTGGCCTGGGTTCAGCAGGTCTGTCTGAACAGATCTTCGTTGACCTGCCGGTCATTTAACTCTGATCTCTCTCAGCAGATATTATGCATCGATCCCTGATCACCATTAAGAGAATGCTGATTGAGAAGCGTGTATAAAATCAAGATTTCATTTTAATGTAAAAGAGACAATCAAGATCATTCTCAAAGAGGCATTTGCCATATCACACTTGTCGATTACGACATGCACTGATATTTTGCAGACAGACAACTTATGCACTATCAGTAGGGCACCAAGTGCACCACCAAATGAGTATAGATAAACTTACATTAGAGGAACATTACATAACCTCTAACTCATATTTCCACATAATGTGAATACTAGAGACAATGGACTTTGTGTAGGTAAACGTTTGTGTGAGTGCATGTGCATGCACATGTGTGAAGGAGTGTGTGTAGGTGTGTGTATGCTCATTAGATGACGTTTGTTTGCAGTCCCCCCCTATATCATCCTGTCCAGATGTGAGAGCCGAGCTACAGACAACTCGCTTTCAGAGAAGACTGTCACTTCTTGGCTCTGTACATCCAACACAACAGCAGGTAATCATTCTCTCTTACTGCGTGAACCTTCGGAGTCTCTCTTGTGAAATAGTATAGTAGTAATAGTTTTTTTTTTCTTTTAGTAATTTTTATTTTACATTTTGTGTGTCTGCATTTTTATTCAGGTTACAATGTCAAACTATGGGAATGATATTCAAACCAAACACCTTTATAAGTGACCCATTCACGATACGGATATGAATTCTTATTTTTGTTTCAGACATGAATGGAAAATATGCCTTGGCGCTCATCCTCGCTCTGCAGGGTAAGGCTACACATCAAAGAAACATCTGAAAGCCAAGAAATTAGAAAGCATGGACTTAGTGAACTAAAGCTGAACTATGTGACTGCATTTGTACTACAACTCTTACTCTGGAGAACTCAAAGTAGAGACTGTATAAAAGGAAAACATAGAGCGACATCCAGGGCAATTCAATTTGAATGGAAATGCAATTTGTTTTGCACTGGCTATTTAGATTTCCTGAAAAATGTATTTGGATAATAATGGATATAGTAGCATTTAAGTGCATGACTGGCACCTATACTGTATAACAGTTTATCTCTGGGACTATAAAAACTGATAGACAAGCAGCAGCAGCAGCAAGCAGACATTTTACACTGATAATACTGATCAGAGCAAACTGACTTTCTACACAGCTACTCAGATAGCGAAAACAAGATTTGAAATGTTGCTGAAGCAGGCACATTCACACACAAACATACTCTAATTTATGTAATACCAAAGAAGTAACATAAAAAAATATTTCAAATTATCATGCCTTGATGATACATTTATTCTTGATATGTATTCATTTCTGATACCATATCACTGGTTCCTGATATAACAAAACTACTGCTCATATTTCACTGTCTCTTGTGTGCTCCAGTCTCCATGAGCCTGTGTGAGCTTCCGGTGCCAGAAAAGGAGCTCGTGGAGAAATATGAGGGAATGAAGAATCTGTTCTACAAGAGGCTGCTGAATGCCTTCGGCAAGATTCAGGCCTCTGTTGCTCCCGTTGTGGCGAAAATTGGCGAAGGTGAACAGGGGATGATCGCCAAGGGTTACATTGAGGATCTGCAGAGCAATCCCCAGTTCCAGAGTGCTGTCAAGATCGCCACGTGAGTGTTGACTAATAATACTACACACAAACCAACCTTCCAATGAATAGCTTGCCACTTGTTTGACTTGTTTGTTTGTCAGTTTCAGTGATATAGTCCTCAAATAGTTACATATTATGTTCCCTTTGACTGAAAATGAAGGAAAATACAATCTGTGCTTAAATATTTCTAAATCAAAACAAGTTCGTAATAGATATATGTAGAAAATAGTCTATACTTGTACATAACAGGCTTCCTCAACTAGTGAGTTAGATGCTGGATCCCTCATCTATGACTATTCCAACAAGTCTGTCTTCATTGTTGTGTGCAGTGGTTTTGCTCAGGAGGCAGCTCCCCTGGTGGAGACGGCCCGTATGGCAGGCCTGGGTCTGTACGGACAATACCTGCGCCCCCATGTTGGCACCTACCTGGATCAAGCCATCAACAACATCAAGGTCCACCTGGACAAATTCCTGCCTGCTGAATAAAGAACGCCAACTGGAGCAAATCATCTGTCATGCTAGTCTTGGCCAAAAGCTAGCAGTGCTTGTAATAGATTTTAGCTAATAGAAACTGTATACCAGTTTAGGCTGAGAAGAGCAATGCACAATGCAAATGCATCCTTTGCCTCCATTCAAACCAATATCTTTTCCAAAGTGGGCAAAGTTCAACAGCATGGCAAACATGTCAACACCACCTATGCTATTGTGCATGTACAGTATTTTGTGTTTGATACACTAACCAGTTTGTGTGCGAGTGTGGATGTGTGTGTGAAAGTGTGTTCAATAAAAATGAATTGGAAATGATTTGGGTATATATATTTTCTGATGAAAAGAATCAAAGTTTACCTTCACAGGATGTTTAAAGTATGAGCACAAAGTGTCATGAAGGACATCAAACACGTGTGTGTGCAAAATAGTGATCATAGTGTGAAATATCTGTTTGCTTGTGACATAACCTGTCATATTATTAGAATAGGACATTGTTCCTGAGGCCACTACTATAATCATTGTTTTACTCCAGATGACATAGTTCCAGATCCAATTTGTTACTACACCGATGAAGATCCCAAAATCAAAGATTATAGGATTGGCATTGCACTAGGCAACCAGTGGATCTGCAACTGGAATCAAATGTGAGCTGGAATTCTACACTACCCGTGACAATGAGGAACATTCAGTCAGCAAACACATACGTGGATCATCAGAGATGAGGGTGTCTCAGACTTATAATCTAAGTATATTTTGTCATCGATATGCTGAACAGAAATAAGACCCAATAAGTGGAGTTTTTTCTCCCAGAATGGTAAAGGATGATCGCTACATTAATGGTAACACAGTGGATTGTTCAGACCAAATTATACATATATTCTCTGCATGTCGCTCACTGGCCAAGCTGCAAAACCCTGAAGATTATCTAATTAAAAAATATCATTTGCTTGCTATTAACTGCAACTTGACTTTTCAGTGTTATTACACTACACAACACGCTCTATTTGACATGTGATTGAATCACTGAAGCATTTTATTACTTAGTGTTAATGGATGCCCCCTGTGGGCCATGTGTGAGGTAATTTTAATGATGGTATTTTGTGCAAGAGCAGTAGGATTTGCCACTTGCTGGTTTCTCTCTGCATTTTTGTTTTCAAGATAGCAAAATCAATTGAATATCATGGTATTATTGCTGTAGGCATTAGCAATGCCATTATGGAACCTTGCCCCCTTCAGCTGCAATATCCAGACACACCAGCAACGCCATTGCACTGAATCAGCTGTATCCAGTTAATAAAGATCTAGCTATCTAGATAGATACTTTATTGATCACTGGGGGGGGGGATTGTGGAAAATATATCTAACATTTTGATATTGGCCCACATCCCACCACTAAACCATTGGGGTCTTTGTAGCGATCAAAACTGTTGGCAACATGACGTCACATGAGGCTGGATCACATGACTGGTCGGGGATGTTTACTTAGGACTGGATCAATGCATGGCGCACACAGACAGAAGTGCCCCCCAACCCAAATCACTGCAGCAATTTTAAATCTGGATAGAGGCAATGACATTTGGGTTAGCGTTATGGTTATGGTTATGGCTAGATGCTCAAAAGATAAAAATTATGTTCTTCAGTCATAAAAAATATAAATTCATTGAAAAACATTTCTTCTTATGTTTCTTTCACCAATGGCCTTTTATCACTCTTGCTTAACAGTTACCAGCTGTCGTTGCTTACAAATTATTAGCCTAGGGTACTCTGTCACTGCCAGCAAACAAGATTACGAAATAAATGTCATTGAAAAAAAGAATCAGCAAAACAAAAGCAATGGAAAACAAACCCAAAACCTCTGGGCTGAAAACACCAGAAACCTCTATCTTCTATACAAGTTATATCAAAAAACAAATTAAACTTACACAAACACACCAAAAAGAACAGAAAATAACAAACATCATCAGCCCCAGTATTATTCAGCCCAGAGATAGTTGAAGCTAAAAAAGAATTCGAAAATCTTGTACTGAAACAGATGCTCCTCCATTTCTGATTGATACCATGGTGATGAGCAGAGGTTGTTCAGGGATCTATCAGATGGAGAGGTGAAAGTTTTCTTTCTCTTACAAACTAGAAATTGCAAGTTTCCCACGGTTGTGAAAGTCTTTCTCAGTTACGTGAAGGAAATTTCACAGATTCTTGGACCATCCATACAAAAGTTATCTTTTGATTATCACACAATAAGTCTAATGGAGCTGGCCTAGCTGATGTATCTGACCTGTAAAAGCCAGGATGACGTGTTCAAAACGCTCTAGACTTAGGACTGTCTTATATATACACACTATCTTAATGGCACATGAACGCATCACCACTGTTATGCAAGCAACAAGTGCTTCCTTATGGAGGTTGTGATCAGGGCAAGGTGTTAGAGTGTATTGCATACATTGCAACGAATGCACTAATCAATGGAAAAAAAGAGTGATTGATTGAGTGCATTGTATTCATAATAAGAGGACTCACCCTTTCAACCCCTGTGCTAATGAAATCAAATCAGAGTAACTTTTATAGTGGCTGTTGATGACTCTCAGAGCCCTGTGACACTTTACCCACCCTCTCTCTGTTTACAGAGATGATCTCTTTTATCAAAAAGCAATGCCACACAACCTCCCACATACACACCAGACAACAGCGGGGGTTTATCTCCCACTGAGTGCACTTTGCCTCTGGGAATGACAAGTCAACACATTTACACTCCTATATATACAGGTCAGGTCAGCGCTGCCTTAATCTGTTTTCTTCTTCACAGTCATTTCTGGAGAGGAGAGACAGTGAGTACTGCTACATTTCCTTGGCTTAATAAGTGGAATAGAATGTAATAGTAATAGAAATGCTTGGCAATGTCTTTAAGATTTATAATACTGAGAAATGAGAAGAGCACTGAGGGAATTAGATTTTTTCAAGGGGCAAACTATATTAAATGAGATTGACAATAGAAATTTTTGTTGTCTTTTGTCAAGAGAAACAATTTGAAGAAGCACATTTCAGACACTTTCAGAAATGTCAACACAAATCTCTCAACCACACACCGTCATCTCACCCTAGTGGATAACGTGAGTTAAGCATTAAGTAACTGTAGGACTGTCCCCTCTATTCACAGATACGGACACCATGAACAAGTTGTTGGTCGTCACTGTGCTGGTTGCACTCCTTGCTCTCAGTAAGTGCTCTTTCAAACCGAAATGGTTTGCAATGAAACTTATTAGAAACAGGATGATTTGATGATGGATACCATGCTTCGTTTGACATTGTGACCCCTCTGACCTGCTTTATGTAGACGCTGAAAGCTTCCGTGTGGTGAGGCAGACTGATGAGGAGCAGGGGGTCCTGACCAAGTTCACAGATATCTTTAAGTCCTACTATGACCACTCCATCAACACTATCAGTGACTACCTGGAAGATATCAAGGGCTTAAAGCTGGAGGAGAAGGCCAAGTAAGAGACATAAAACATACACATATAGCTGGCAATGGAATACAATAAAACCATGACTTAAAGCATTTTTTCATATTTAAAACAGTTCTCTTTTTGTGTGTTTTCCATAGGAACATTTATGATGAGACTACCACAGCTGTGGGCACCTACTTTGACATCATTCAGGACCAGCTTTACTACATTTTCTACCCCCAGCAGTAAACAAAAACTGTCATCCTACTTCCAGTGTCATCCAGTATCTTTTATGAAGGCCGCTGTCCCTGGTGGCAACAGCTCAGTCTCTCATAAGAACTTAAAGCCTAAACCTTTTAAGCCCCACAAGAACATAAGCCCCAAACCTCATTTTACTCTCTGAACCGGCCATATCTCACCTCACACAAGTCTCTGCAACCTCAGCCAGCACTTCATCGGATGAAAACATTGTGCTCTTTTTGGTGCATTCTTGAGCCACTGCATTGGTGTTAAATGAAGATAACCACCCAACTGAGACACTAATGCTTTGAAAAATCAACCAAAAACCTGCACAGAGGAAAGTGGGAAGAATTACTGAGTGAGCACAAGCAAAGGAGCATTTAAAAGTTACCATTTACAACGTATTTGTCCATGTGTTTCATTCATCAGGAAAACGGCAGCCAAGAAAATAACACAATTCATTTAATAATCTACCACCACCTAGTGGTATTTGTAGTTACCCACAATTGACTTTCAATTGACACAATTGAAATATTTATGTCGACAAATAAAATATTTGTATGAAAAGTGATGTCTGTGTTCAGTGTGTTTCAGTCTTTGAAATTGGAACATGAAATATGAATTGAATTTGACATGACAAATTGTATAATATTATTCTACGGGACTAAAAGTACTGTTAGTGCATATTTCTAGTATCTAGTTGAGTGATATTTGCAGTACTGAGATCACTTTAATTACTCTGAGGCACATTGCTGCATCATATGTTTATGTCTGTATGAATCCACAACAAGGCACAAGCCTTTTATCAACAGAGGCAACAGAGGGACACAAAACTGCAATGATGTCTAATCAATGCAGAGCCTACAAACACTGGGAGCCACAGGACAAGACAAACGAGATGTAGCCAACATGTAGGTCTAATTTTTGCTCAGTGATTGAAAGGAAATCAATAACAAAAACAGAAATATGAAACCAACAGCCATTCTGATCATTCATTTTGAAAAACAAACAGTTCAACAAGTATTTGGTTTCCCGTCAAAGTTGTGCAATCTGTGGCATTTGGTGGTGTTAGGACAGGCCTTTTTATATTGCATCATGGTGAAACATTACCTTTATCAACAATGGGAATAATGCGTCCAGTCTTATCTCTTCAGTAATTTCCTAGTTATTCATCAATGTCCATTTTAAAGTGCACATATAAAATGCAGACCATAAAAATTGGTTTGATACAGCCCACTGAGCCAAGACAATCTCCTGTGCTCCATGCCTTTTCTGTTCTTTAATCTGTGCAATGAGACATAAACTTCACCAAAAAAGCAAAAAATAACCCTCCTGAATCCTCTATTATGTCTCTCCTTTGAAAACCAACATCTCCTGTACACCTTAGAGTGTCTGCACCCTTGAAGTGGGCAATGTTAGATCTGTACCACAGATCTAACATTGCCACATGTACCACTTTGAGACATTCATTGCCAGCATAATAACACTAATAACCTACAATAAATAAGGCGTGTTCCACTCACTGACCCTATTGTAAACACAAGTGTGCAAGAATTCCTCTGATAACGTTACAGTGTGAAAAGATAAAGGTGAGCGGGAAATGATGCAGGATGGCAATAAAAAATGTGTTCCTCCCATTGGTCCCAAACAAGCCCGTGGACAGGTATAAAACAGTCACAAATTGTGATCACACACCATAAGAACTACAGAAAAACACTACAATCAACAGAGACACAACATGAACCTACTCCTCATGGTGATTGCTTTGGGGTTCGCAGGTAGGTACTCGCCGTGCATTGCCTAAAAGACTCTATTCTGTTCGAGTGGTAACATTTAAATGGTAATAGAGTTTCAAAGTTTCTCCTTTTTGTTGCTGGTGTGTCATAGGGGCGGCTCCTGTGGAGGATGACAAGGTATGTCAGCCTCACTCCAGGCCCTGGCAGGTCAATCTGCACGATGGAGTAGAAAGCAGGAGTGGTGCCCTCATCAACGAGTGGTGGCTAGTTACCACCTTTGTCGTACCCAGGTGAGTGCTGGGAACCAGTAGTGCCGAATTGCCTATTGCCTATTACCTATTGCTGATTTCATGTGAAAACCACACAACATTGCATTGCAAGTTAACAAAATATTTTGTGTGGTGAGAATGTTTCATAGTTCTTTGACCTTTGAAAGTCGTTCAAAACACATTTAATGTCAAAAATGGCAGTTTTTCTCAGCTCCTGAAAATGTTATCTTTGGGATACGTAATGTTTTCATCTGATAGCAACATATTACAATTTTATGTCGGCCAAATATCCCAAAACATCTTAGTAATGAGAAATAACAAACACATGCAACAAATGAAACACATTTGTGTTTGAGAAACCATGTTGTTTTTTTTTTTACTTCTCACTACCTCTACCATTAAATCAATTACTGCAGCTTTTTCAGCATGATCTTCCATCTTCCCCTCTTCTGATGGTTCACCCAATTATTTATCCTCCTACTGAAGGGATTAGTATAAAACAGTATGTTTTTTCTCTCACAAACTGTCACAAAGGTCACAAACTGTCCTCAGCTTTTTTTTACTATTCTGTAGTATTGTACACGCACACTGTACGCACACGTCATAAATGATGTTATCCAGAGGACATATCTTAGTACTCCCTCATATTCATGTGCATTCTGCTTCAGTGAACAACAACATACTGTACAAACACTATACCACTACATATTGTAGCCAGAACCACTGTAAATTGTCTTTCACTTTGGAGACCCACTCATGTGTACCTGCTTCATTAAAACCCTGCTGTCAGTCTCTGTTTCATCCTTGACTGAGGTTTGTTGTTCCAAGGTGCTCCCTTTATGTCTGGCTGAGGCCTCCAGGGTCTGATCGAGCTCCATACCTTAGAGCCTATTTTTTCTGCCTCTACACTCCCCCATTATTCTCTTCTCCTCTCTTCTCCTTATGCCTCCTCCTTCCCCTCCCTCTCTTCTCCTGTCCTCTGCAGAACCGATAGCACCATAGCATCTCTGGGAGAACATGACCTGGTCGTGGAGGAGGGGACAGAGCAGCACATTCAGGTGGCTGATGTGATCCGTCACAGCCCCTATCGGTCACCCCTCCACAGCCTCACATTGGTCCGCCTGGCACAACCTGCCCGCTTCAGCCAGTACGTCCAGCCCATCCCCCTGCCCACACACTGCCCACAGCCCAGAGAGACCTGCCGCGTCAGTGGCTGGGGCTCCACCATCCCAAATCATTGTGAGTGCATTAAAAGGTGTTACATGTAGCATTGCTTTATTGCTTTATGGCGCAAGTAGTGGCAGCATCCTCTTTGTGACAGAAACCAGCAAGGTTTAAATGTGGTCTTAATTTTGAGAAAGACAAAGTGCGACACGTAGCACCTTTAATGTTGTTGTTTTTTGAATTCTGATCAGCCGGTGGGCACCAATTTGCTAGAAACCTCAAGAATAAAACCGAGCGCTATTCAGATCATTATAACTCTAGCAAGGTATGAGCATTCAATTGCAGTCGCAGCTTAAATGCCTCTCATACCGTTATTAGCGGCAGATTTTCAAATTGCCTTTAAAATTTTGAATTTGCGACCAAGGTTCATTAAGAAAATAGGCCTTGAAAGTAATATTGTTTAGTCCTTAGGCTCTAATACAACCACAAAGTAGGTTAATATGAAGAATGTTAAGAAGTAATAGCTCTTGAGGGAAGGAAAGACACACATATTAGTAGAATGGGTGGCAGATTTGTGGATGATGGTAAGGAATATGACTTTTATTGGGCATAAATTGATGCGATACATACAGAGAAAGGTGCCTGTGTGAGATAATGGATCCCATATAATTTTAAGTGCATTGTCTGAATATGGTGTGATGTTGAGAGTGAGAAAATGTGTGTGGACAATACACCCCATCTCTCCCCTTTACCCTACCTTCCTCCGCTTCAACACAGACGAGGCTCGACGGTACCTGAAGTGTATAACTGTGCCAGTTGTGGATGACCAGACTTGTATGAACACTTTCCCTGAGTACCTGTTCTGGAGTTATGGCATGCTCTGCGCTGGTCAAGCTAACACAGACAACTGCATGGTGAGTATACAATGTAAAATCAGCAGGGAAGAGTGACTCAGGCCAAGTAGACTGCCATAATCCTCCTGCAGTACTACCGTCTACCTTTCGCTCTTTCTCTCTGCCTCTTCCTCTATCGCTCTGTCTCGTTTCAATTTACTTCACTCTGCTTTATTGGCATGAATGTTTTATGAGCGATTGCAAAAGTGTCTAAATACATGAATATATAGCGTTCAAAAAGAAAACAACAATAACAATAATCCTCCTCTCCTCTCCCTCCTCCAGACTGATGGTTCCAGTGTGCTAGAGTGCGATGGCCAGTTGCAGGGTCTGCTGTGGTTCAGACATGGCTGCAGCGACCCAGCTGACCCCACTGTCTACACCAAGCTCTGTAGGTACAACAGCTGGATCAACAGAGTGATGGACCGCTATACACCCACTATGACCACGACAGCGATGCCATGAGGCACCCGAGAGACACGTTTAACTGGCAGACCATTCCAAATGCTGCACAAGGCCAGCGTGGCCTAGAGGAACCCAAAGGTCACAGGTTTGATCCCTGCAACGGGCCAATATGTCGATTAAAAAATGTGTGAGTCATGTGCAGATCCTATTCTCAGCAGCACCCTTATGCAGAAAAATGTGTGTGCACACTCAAAAATGTGGACACAAGAATGGGCAACAAAATGTACATATGAACCACAAAAAATAAAGTAATGCTCCATGCTTTATTCATTGATTTGTTCTGCGATTTCTCCCATTTCCTCAGCAAACCGTTTCCACAGCTGGCTAATGACGGCTGCCAATGAGCTCTGATTGTTTCACACTAGATCGTACCTTCACACACGGTGCCGTGTACTCTTGTGGTGAGTGTGTGTGTCTGTGTGTGTGTGTGTGTGTGTGTGTTTGTATGTGAGCGAGCACTTGTGTATGTGTGCAGACCGGCTCTGTGTGACGGTCCTTTCTGTAAAGCAAAGGTTCGTTCACCACCAGCAAGTTTAACTATGACTCCAAAGGTTGGAGGTGACAATGACACTGGATTAGACGTGGCAGCAAGGTGATGCTCTGTTCAAATCAGATGTCAAAACCACTGAAAGATTATGCCATGACATCATTTCAATCTGTTGTGAGTGGAAACTTTCATTCCAAAACTCTCTTCCTGATGTTCACTGTCAAATGTTTTAAAAGCACAGATCATCACATCCTCTACATCCTCTCTATGCTACTTTTTCATTTTGTAAGTCAGTGGCTCAGGACAGATGATGATATCAATGATAGCCAACTGTGAGCTTTCATGACAGCAATCGTTTTGTCAGAGTAGGTGTCTCATTTTGAAATCTCACTTTGGATTGAAACTGTTCATTTATATTTATTACAGCAATTAGATTAAATCCATTAAAATGAAATTAAATGAAATCTGAATTTGGTAATCAAGGTTGTCTAATATTGTCTTGTATAACTGCTGCCACATCAAAAGGGTGGCAGCCATTGGTCCACAACAACCACTAGATGGGGATCATATCCAGCCAAAGAGAGAGGGAGAGAGAGAGAGAGAGAAAGAGAGAGAGAGAGAGAGAGAGAGAGAGAAAGACAGAGAGAGAGAGAGAGAGAGAGAGAAAGACAGAGAGAGAGAGGGAGAGAGAGAGAAAGACAGAGAGAGAAAGAGAGAGAGAGAGAGAGAGAGAGAGAGAGAGAGAGAGAGAGAGAGACAGAGAGAGAGAGAGAGAGAGAGAGAGAGAGAGGGAGAGAGAGAGACAGAGAGAGAGAGAGAGAGAGAGAGAGAGAGAGAGAGAGAGAGAGAGAGACAGAGAGAGAGAGAGAGAGAGAGAGAAAGACAGAGAGAGAGAGAGAGAGAGAGAGAAAGACAGAGAGAGAAAGACAGAGAGAGAGAG
>OOFE01029008.1:1802-15140 GCA_900323365.1 Monocentris japonica
TCTTATATTTTTATTTTGGTGAATGCACAGTGTTAGAAACCTGCTATCACTTGATATTTAAAGTTAAACTTGATTGATTTGATTGCCGGTGAGCTGGCTTGCTAGCTAGCTTAGTAGCTAAAGTTTAGGAGAAATACTCAGACTATACATGATTCCTTCTTAAAATAGTCTTTGCTGTATCCCTAACTGCAGTGATTACACATGAGAACATGCGTTTCAGTGATTTTCTGCCATGGCTAATAACAATCAGGGTAGACTTCTAAAAAGTAACAGGCTAATGTTACTTTTTAGAAATCTACCCTGAAGTCTACTCGCTAGCTACTCTTGCTTAGCTTCCTAGGAAGCTTAAGTTGTCATTCTGCTGCCTAAGAAACTGCTTGTATTGTACCTGCTGCCTTGAGAAATCAATTGTGAAACACTTCCTGAAATCTGTCTGTCCAGTGTTTCTTTTTAGAAGTCTCCCCTAATTGTTAATATTTCAGCAGTCACATAATATCATCATGATACATAATGTTCTTATATATAATAATTATATTTAGGGCATGCAACCTTCTTTGAAAGAAGAAATCTTATAAATTTCAGCACTTATCTGAAAACTTAAAAGCTACTTAAAATCTTACCTAAGCTACTAGGTAAACTAGCTAGCCAGCTATCTGCAGCTCACATGCCTTCAAATCAAATCAAGTTTAGCTTAATTTACCAAAGTGATAGAACATTTTTAAAAACTATGCATTCCCTAAAATAAAAAGACAAGATTTGTAGCTATTTAAAGCATGTAAAGTTGCAAACCTTCAGAATTTGCAAGTTTTTGAAGTTTTTGGTTTTTTTTAGATTTCATAAGCAAAGCGTGAGGATTGCAGTATTTTCATTGGCTCAGGGCTATCATGTGGTGCATTGTGCTCATCAATTGCGGTTGGCTCAATGCAGAAAGAGGCGTGCTAGTGACTGGCGACCTTGTAGGAGGCTATTTCCTGACAGGCTGTACTGAGGGAAGAAAACCTATCTCGACTCCACGGCCCCTAGATGAAAGGCGAAGAAGAAGAACTGCGTCACTTCCGCCTCTGGCTTGCTACGCTAAATAATGTGCCTGTGACATTGAAATGCATTATTACTGAAATATATTAGTTGCTGTACTGTACAGGAGTTATTTAGCCTGTGAAATATATGAGCTAATCACATGAGCTAATCACATGAGCTAAATCTAACAGGAAGCAAAGGTATGTACCTTTGACTAGCCCCTATATTTTAAAATATGAAAACATGGGAAAGCTATTATTGCCGGTGCCTAGTAATGATAAAGCTGAATCTGTAGCCAGGATACGTTCCGTTATCGCGTGCATACAGAGAATATCACGCTAAACTATTTTCAAAAATCTGGCAATGTAATACATATGATATTGCCCTAGTTATTCTGTGACGTACATACTGGGTAGAACACGACTTTTTGAAACAATGAGCGAGATAATCTTCACTTCGGCATACATACACTCCACCAATCAGTACTTTCAATATAATTTCAACCTACAAAGTTGTTTCACGTGCTATTCTCGTTCTCCATTCTCACCAAAATATCACATGGAGAGCAGTAGCGAATGGTGCGAACCAGTTCTTAAAGGTCAACTTTTTGAAATAAAGTGCTGCTTGGTGGATCCAGTACGTGCCGCATTTACTGGAAGACCCCCATTATTCGTATATGGTCTTATATAATGCTCCACCATATGAGCAAGGCAACATTAAACTGCCAGATTATTGAATAGAGTTTGACGTGACTGGAGAAGCTACATTAGCTGCAGCTTGTTGGCCATGTCTGCTAGTAACATTGAAGCCGAAGCTAAAACTTTTCTTTAAGCATATTTAACAATTACTGTGTTGAAAGCCAAGCTCGTGAGTTAGTCATCTGTCTACTAGAAACGTGAACGATTTATTTCAGTCGGTAAAGTGACATAATCATGTGACTGTCTGAGGAACAGTTTTTAAGTTATTAACTATCAAAATATCTCTGTCAAAGACCCATAGCTAGCTTTCCAGGTGCAGCAGTTCAAGTGACAATATATTTTTTAACTAGCTACCTACTCACTTGGAACTTTTGCACATGTATTTCTGTAAAGGTGGAAAAGGATTAATACAAATTTCTGCAAATTATTTCACATTTTTTCAAATTCTCCCATATGAAAAAGAACTATAGTAGTCATATAATGTATGGGAGAAGGATACTATACAAATATATCAAAACTATAGGTTCATATAGGAGTATTATACTGATACCAAATAGAGATTAAAAAAAAAAATACCATACCATATACTATAAGGTTGAGCAGTATAGAGCCACTTTAAGACTGCAGGTGTTAAGCCGAGTTTTGCATCCCTGCCAAGGTTTGTATTCACATCGCAGGAGTGCGCAGAACATTTGTTTTACTACAAGCCAGCCAAGCCACACATAGTGTGTGTACTTAAGAGTTCACACTGTAAATTTCATGCTTGTGAACCTTAGATAAGAGGGGATTTATTTCTTGGCAGGTAAAAAAACAAGCCCTGCCGAATAATGCATCCCCCTTTAATTTTTTTTCTGATGCCCCCCCCATCAAATAATTTTCACAGCACATAGTGTGGGCATTTAAGAGTTTACACAGAATTGCAATTGAATGCAATTCTTGGCAGGGATGCAAAACTCAGCATAAGCACCTGCTCTGTGTCTTCTCTTCCTGCAGGATGGCCTTGCCCTGCGTGCGACTGTGTGGCCGACGCGCGAGGGTAGGTCTCGAGGTTCGTGATTACGCGGCGCTCAGCAAAGCGCCCAGACCACGCGAGAAGACCAGCGATGGTCCGGTTTTCCAGTACGTCGGGGAGCGCAGGAAGCCTGGCCACAAAGTATTCGTTTGGGGGTTTAGCTTCACCGGCGCGCTAGGTATCCCCAGCTTCGTGGTTCCTGACAGTGGCAAGAAGAAGCCCCGCAAATGCCAACTCACTCCATACCGCCTGGAGACCGAAGATAAGGTAAAGGTCGACTGCAATTTTGATAAGTATGGAGTTTTTTTTTTTCTGCCCACCTTTTATAGGCTTGTGTAATGCACACTGATGGTACTGGATCTGATTGGATACCGCAGATGCTTCATTGCCTTGATTGACATGGTCTTTTTGGGGCTGAAGTTTCTGTCAGTCTCATAGATGACATTTTATCTCAAATCAGAATGATCTTAGGGCGCAGGGCTTCACTGATATGGATTAGCTCCTTGTACAAAGTAAGATGGGAATTAAGTGAGATATATATATATATAGCTAACTTTATACAAGCCCTCTCCTGTGTCCACAATGAGTTTTTGAATAGAAAACCATTGGCACACATTCCCAATGGTTACAAGACGGTTGATGATGACAGGGTGACAGGAATGGAGGATGTTGATGCTTTTTGTCTCTGTAAACCCGTCCCTCGCTCTCCTCCCTCCTCAGATCTCGTCCGCTGCTTGTGGCTATGGCTTCACTCTCGTCGCTTCCTGCACCAAAGACGTAACCAAGCTGTGGGGTATGGGCCTCAACAAGGACTCTCAGCTGGGCTTCCAACGCAGCCAACGCAGTCGACGTAAGACACTCGCCGTGCACCTGTAGATCCATGAAATAATAATCCGTGACATATAACACAACAGTGATTCAACCTATAGCCAGTTCATTTGCTTTTCTAGACACCCAGAGTCAGGTAGATCTTTCCTGGGAAAAATCCTCTGGCGCACAGAGGCACACCCGCCAAGCACCAAATGCCGGTGAAATTAGTGGCTAAATCAGTAGGGTCACCCACCACACTGGCTGCTGGTAAAATTTAGATAAAATCATTCTATACATGGAATAGCATTGAAAATGGGTAGGATGATGTCATCACAGTACTGGACACACTGTTTGACTGACAGGTGAGAATGTGGGAAGTGCAAAAACACCATAGGAATGACCGCCTAGCACCAAAGATGTGGCCATTTTTTTTTTGCCCTTACCTACTTCATTTGCCGTTCTAGATCAGAGCTATGACTATGTATTGGAGCCGTCCCCGGTGGCCCTGCCGCTTGCAAAGCCTCTGCAGACCAGAGTGGTCCAGGTTGCATGTGGCCGCGCCCATTCCCTGGTGCTCACCGACCAAGAGGGTGGTAAGAGGACGCACACTTCCTGTACCAACATGAAACCAAAACCCATACCTAGCCCCGAGACGTGCCGTTCAGTCAGGTATGGAGAGTAACCTCATGCTGCACTCCATTCAAAAGGGCTACAACCTAGGAACTAAATCAAACCGTTTGGATATCATTTTGAAAGACATTCAGAAAGACAACAGTTTGTTTGTTTCCCGTTTTGAAAGCCAACACATAACTGATACAGAGACTTAAAGCTCACCATAACCCAGATGATACATCCTGCCACAATCTCTAATTGCCCCATCCTCGTCCCCTTCTCTCCATTTTTTTCTCTCCCACTAAGTTTTCAGTATGGGCAACAATGCATATGGCCAGTGTGGAAGGCAGATAGTGGAAGATGAAGTCTACAGGTAATGCTCAGTGCACATTGCATACACAGACAACACAATTCTGCACGGCTCAGGATTTGAAAATCCCCCACAATGCAATTCCTTGCCAGTCCTGCAACCCGTATGCATAAATCAGTTACCTTCTGCAAATTCAAGATCCGTGTCCCGACCTGGACTCTTACACTCACGTTACACCCATTAGTAAATATCATGTACACCCTACCTTCTTGGGTAAACCTTGTCAGCATGCAATAGGCAGCTATGAGCAGTGCTGCTTCTGGCTGTTTTACACTGGTTTCATACTCAGCTGGTGTGTGCTTTATAGTCATGTTGTCAAATGGTAACATCACGCTGTAACGTCACCAGGACCTGAAGGTTTATCATCTCTCAAAACAGACTTCAGGTTACGTTGTTACTTTGGTCAAACACCCCAGCTTCTCTTTTACTACCAGGGTGTCTACACGTCCTGAAAAAGTCTCAAATCATATTACCTCCAGGCCTTAAATCACCTTGAATGTAGAGGTCTTAAACGTGTTGTGGTTCCTCGGCTGTTCTTCAGTTGCGAGATCTACGGTAGATAGATCTAGTTATTTTCAGTTTTAGTCCAGTAGGGAAACTGATCTTTTATTTCAGTCTAACTGGCATTAAAAAGGTCTTGAAAAATCTTAACGTACGTAATCTTAACTTGATGAAACTTGCAGACACCCTGGTGGGTAAAAAAAATAGGCAAAAGGTTGTTAATGCAAGACAGATGGAGGGAAGGTTAAAAGAGAAAGAGGTGATCTTTGCTGGAGAGACTGGTGTCCTTGAGTGATGGATCGATTCTTTGTCTCTCTTACGTTCAAATAGTGGCAGTCACATTATTCACAAGACGGAGGGCTTCAACGGCAGAGTCGTCCAGGTGAGTTCAGCCCGTGGCCAAAGTGATAAACTGGCTTATTTTCTGAAATATGAGCAGCCTCGTGGTGTCGTTGACCCCTACACCTGGTGCATGTGTCTCGTGTCTAGGTCTGAGTTAGCTGGATGACATTTAAAGTGCTGGCAAACACATTGATGTTGGATTTCTCTTTCCCACGCCTGTCACTTCCTCTTCTGATATTTACGCACTTTAAAATTGACAGTGAACGCATCTTACTTATTTCCCATCCACAAGTACCCTGTGCTTTGTTGTTAATGTGGCTAAATTGACGATGATGATTCGGGTGATTGGATCTTTAATGCATATTTGGTGCATTTACACCTGGATTTGATGCGGTTTTGCTCCTTCCGAATACACTGAGGATGCGTGTTAATGTCAGGTTGAAAGGAAGTCAGTGTGAGTGCATGTGGTTCTCTTTCCTCTAGGTGGCATGTGGGCAAGACCACAGCCTTTTCCTCACCGAGGCAGGCAAGGTGTATGCATGTGGATGGGGCGCAGACGGACAGACAGGTCAGTGCTCGGCCGAAATTAAAGCACTAGTCAGTGGCTCAGTATGGAGATGCTAAGTCTAGGATGGAGTTTTTGCGCGTTTGAGTTTTATGTCTAATGTTGGTGACACACTACAAGACTATACCTGATCATGTGCACAATTTTTGCCAGTGATTGAGTAATTTGCACTAGGTATCGAGAACCAATTCCAGTTTGGTCCTGGTTCCAAATGACCATGATAAGCTCCTTTTTACTATCAATTCATCTTATGGATGCCAAGAGACTGTTGCTGGATGGTGTTTGTTCTTACAGTTACGCAACAGGCTTTTGGCCCTTTTGGTGTGCCATTAATTGCTAACAGTGACATATTTTGACATTACGTTAGATTTGCAAGATTTAGGGGGTTATTTGGCATGGTAGAGTGTGTTCCCCAAATCCAACTGGTCGTCAAGTTTAAGCCTCTTGACAGCAAGACGAAAACAAATCTATGAAAGTCAGTTTTCAGTCGTGATGCAGGGCTCCCTATGTCTGAGGTACTATGTGCTGCAAGTAGCTGTGCCAAATAAGACCAGTGTCAAGAGATCCTGAATAGACAAATTAATCCAAATCATTCCGGTTTCGTCTCTTCCAGGTCTGGGACACCACAACATCAGCTCTAAGCCGGTAGAAGTGCAAGGGGACCTGGCCGGGGTGGAGGTGCAGCAGATCAGCACCTACGGGGACTGTAGCCTGGCTGTGTCTCGAGACGGACAGCTCTATGGCTGGGGAAACTCTGAATACCTCCAGCTGGCTTTAGTCACTGAGGCTACACAGGTAAGAAAGACTACCATATGATCCATCATAGTAAAAGGTATCGCTAGGTGGATTCTTCCATGTAATTTGTGGTGTACCGTAGTAGTGGGCAGATATACTTGTAGAAATGATACACTGAAATGATACACAGAATTGAAACGCGTACCCATAAGCAACAGAGGCGTAAGTGCAGCGATATTCACCGAGTTTGTTTGTTTGTTTCCCTTTCTTTCAGATCAACTCTCCTCGACATCTTCCTTTGAAAGGCTGTGGAAAGGTGGTTCAGGCAGCATGTGGAGGCACACAAGTGGCCATTCTCAATGGTCAGTTCAGACAAATGAAAGCAAATGTTGCTCAGGTGAAAATCCACCATTCACAGCAAATGGGACTTCTTTGGACACATTAAGGGTGTTATAGGAATAAAAGACGTTTTTCTCAATCATACCTGATAGCACTACCATAAAATAGTTTCTAGATGTAAAAGCTCGATCAAACACAAGTCCACAAAGTCAATCTCCAATTTGGTGTCAATGGAGCCACTTCAGTCTTTGTTGGCATCACAGATGACTTGGGAGAGAGATATTGTTCAGATATTGAATGAATTGATCACAGGGAGAAACATGGATTCTGTGTTTTGATACTTCAAACATCTTATCACCTTTCCTATTGTTATACCATGTCAGTATAAGACCAACTTTTCCTGCCATCTTTTCAGATAAAGGAGAGGTGTTCGTATGGGGATACGGCATTCTTGGAAAAGGCCCGAAACTATCTGAATCCTCGACCCCGGAGATGATTCCTTCTACGCTTTTCGGACGCTCGGAGTTCAATCCCTCAGTGGCCGTGAGCCAGATCAGGTGTGGCCTCAACCATTTCGCTGCAGTAACAGGTAAGAAATGTTGTTCTTATCAGGGTGTCTGCAGGTCCTGGAAAAAAATCTTGAAATAGCTTAAATTATCTAGACTCAGGGCCTTTAAAGCGCACTGTTTTTCTGGTGATCACCAAGATCTGGATTCTGATCGAAAGTTCTTTTCATTTTGACATTTATCCCAACGGCAAAATGGTCACTGGCACCAAAGATCTTAAGAAAGTCTTAAATTTGACTCGATGAAACTTGAGGATACCCGATACATTTCAGTTTGGAGTATATTGTTTGTCTTAGGAGTATTATTGAGTGCGATGATAGAATAAATGCATTTTTGAGACATAGCTATGCTGGATAGTTGTTAGCTAGATACTTGTTGGGTTTTCCTGGTCTTCAAGATCATTCTCACTGGAATTAAAAAAAATTTAACTTGCTGAAAAAAACTGCAGACACCCCGTGTTCAGACCCTGTAGGTGCAGAGTTACATGCTGATGTTTGATCGTGTCATTCCAGAGCGAGGGGAGCTCTTTGTGTGGGGCAAGAATGTGAGAGGTTGCTTGGGCATCGGGAAGAGAGATGACCAGTACTTCCCATGGCGGGTGAGACAACGCCGACTCAATATTAGCCTTGTAAATAAAGACTTGACATAGTGGATGAAGAAGTGCGCCAATTCTTAAAAGTAAAAGCAGGAATTATCTGTAATTCTCCATTCAAAAGTCTAGAGGTGTTTGATAATAAATATATTTTAGTATTTGTCAGCACACAGGTTCTTCCTTTCCCAGGTCCCTTTGGTACATCTTGGGATTTTCGGGCATCGGGTTCATACTTGTCACTTATGGATGGCATTTGATTTAAGCTTCAGGAGTTTCAAAGAAAAATAAGTTGTCTTCCTTCCATCACTTTATGCAGAAGTACAAAAGGTTCACTTTTTTCAGTAGTTTCTCTTCTAATTTCATTATTGACTCACAAAATTAGAGATGAGTGTGTGCACTGAAGGTTTTCAAGCCAAGAAAGGGTGCTTCCACATACCTATTCTTATGCATTGTTATTGTCAGGTGACCATGCCAGGGGAAGTGGTGGATGTAGCATGCGGTGTTGACCACATGGTGGCGCTGGTCAAGTCCCTCCTGTGAGCGTTTCCCCCCTCCCGACCCCAGACAAAGCCTGGATATTTGGCCTGGCCTGCCGGTGACCCCATGGCACCTCAGGGAGCCGGTTTGGTGTCCTGAAGCCAGCTGCTCTCCACAGGCGATGGACCCCAATGTCCCTCCGTCCTCCAGTGACGTCAAGACAGTCTGCAGTCCAGAGGGGCGGTTCACCAGCATCTGTCAGGAATGCTTATTGTGTGTGTGGAGCTTGGCTAGACTGTAACTCATGTTTCGTTTGAGTCATGTGGGAAAGAGTAGGTACGAGCTTCTTAACTTGCTTTGCCATTGCATGAGGAAGTTACCGTGGGGGAAATGCACTCAATACGTGACAAATAAAGTAAATGATTCATAGCCGAGCAACTTCCTTGTGGAATCAATGGAAGCTTGTGGCTTGCTATAATAAAAACCGGTTTCCCATATGACTCAAATGCAGCATGAGCTGGGCCGTCTAGACCAGCGGCAGACGATGGAGCAGCATTGACTTGACTGTTGTGAACCTCAAAAGGAAACAAGGACAATGTTTCCACAAGAACAAAAACTTGTGACATGTACAGTGAAAATGTTCATGTTTTTCTATGTTAATACAGGTGCCATACTTCCAGTTTGGAGGTGCGATGATATTGGCCTCTGCTGTTTCTTCTTCCTTAGTTATGAACATGATGCAAGTTACATGAGGACCTCTCGGGCCTCTTTAAGTTTTCATGCTGTCAGTTTGCCTTATGTTAGTTTACCCACCTTTTCAAGTCCAGTACAACTACATCACTGGTTGTGAAGAAGTAAGCTGAAAGGTACGTCCTCCAGAGTGCATCTACAGCACTCTTCTGAGGTATTACTTTTCAGCTGCTCCCAGGTGTCTAGAGGTTGAAGTACACAGACAGGCGCTATTATCCAAAGCACCGTTAGTTGAAGTATGCACACCCCATTTTGTGGACACTGAAGTGCTTCACAGCACACGGAATGCATGCAGTTGTGAGAAAACATCTGTGAACCCTTTTGAATTACCTCCATTCCTGAATAAATGGCTCCTAAAATATGGTCTGATTTTCATCTAACTCATAAACACAATGCAATTTAACAAATAACATAAATGTGTACTTCTACATGTCTTTATTGAACATATTTTTCAAACGTTAACAGTTTGGATTGGAAAAAAGTATGTGAAGCATGAGATTTAGTAACTGGTGGAGCCTCCTTTAGTAGCCTCAATAACCTCAACCAGATGTTTACTGTAGTTGCTGACCAGACCTGGTCAACGGTTAGGAGGCATTTTGGACCATTCCTCCTTACAGAACTGGTTCAGTTTATTGATATTTTTTGGGATGTCTTGCATGAACGGCTTGCGTCAGGTCATGCCACAACAACTCTTCTCTGGGAGGTCCTATGGAGAGAAGGGAGAATTTTCTCGGTCGCTGACCAGACTCTGATCTTAGCAGCTCCGTTGAGGCTGCCTGGGAACGAGGTGAGTGCTGGGGCTCATCAGGAGGAGATTGGCGGCAGCTGTGTCTCCTGGGTTGAGCAAGGTAACATCCAAGGAGAGATCTTGTATTTCTACCTTTTATGTCTCCTAGACACAAAGGAGCTTTTCTTAAGACGGAGATGAGACTAAAGGCATCTTTTCCTGTTTCTCAAATTCAACTCAAGAGAAACAACCACATATCAGCCCATGTTGATCTCACTCTGATCACAAGAGGTCTCCAATTGATCTGAAATAAGTGTCATTTAACTCTCCTGAATATGAGACCATGAGATTAGAGGAAGATCTCAAGGAAAACTCAATACTGTTGCATTTTCCTATTGAAGCCACGGGGCCAACAGCCATATAGTAGGAGCTGTTATACTATTATATGTCACATGTTAGCATCTTCACAGGGGCAGCAGGTTGGCCTAGCGGTTAGAGAGACCAACCCATCACCAGAGGGTTGCTGGTTCAATCCCCAGCACCACCAGGAGGGTGCATTCCAGCTGCGAGCTGGTGATTGATAAATGACTGGTGCCACAGCTACAGTGCCCACCAACACTGCCGAAGTGCCCTTGAGCAAGGCACTTAACCCCCAACTGCTCCAGGTGCACTGTCCAGTAGCTGACACCTGCACTGTCCTCTGACCTGGAAAAGTGCATGTGTGTGGGGTGTATATCTAGTCAGAGGTACGCAAAGAAACAAATTCACTGCATGCATACGTGTGTTAGTGCCAAATAAAGTTGATTCATCAACCATCTTTCTTCTTCTTCTATCTCATAAAGTCTCAAGAACCATGGCACATACAGCTTCCATCTTATGTTAAAAAAAAGTACATTTTTTTTGTTTTGTGTGTTAAATCACATTGTGTCTTTCTGTACTATACTCTGTAGTATGGGTGCACTCAGTGGGAATCAGACCCTCAACCCTGGCAGTGTTTGTGCCTTACTGAACCAAGAGATGTATATATCTTTCACTGAGACAACAGTGCTGCTGCTCTTGTGTTGAATAATCACTTGGACACCGTCAGGAAATGGAACCGGCGTGAGAGGGGAAAATGACACGAACACTGAAAATCCAGTCTCCACCAAAGGCGAACCACTTCCTCTGTAAACACAGAGGCTATTCTGGTCATTTCCAATGAGACTGAAGACTTGATAGATCTTTAGACGCCCTTTGATGACATTACTTATTGATTTTAGTCACTTAAAGGGGCATTAACTAATCTGACTTATCAACCAAGTAACTCCATGCATCTACCTTCTTTACTGCTTCAGCACACTTCCAAGTAACTGCAACAGTGGCCTTGACCTAAACAATAAAGTCCCATTTTTACAATAGACATGGGTAAGCTAGCCAATTAGAGCAGAGATCCAACAGAAATGCATTGTAAAGAGATAACATAGTTTCTAAAATATTACTGTTGAGTTGCACCCCATTCTGCACAATCCATGTCCGTGATTGTCAAGGACTAAAAAGCCTCTTTAACAGGTGAAATCAATAACGAATCACAGCTTTCACCTGGATTCACCTGGTCAGCCTGTTTCACGGAAACAGCAGGTCGCCCTCCCTGTTTCATCCACAATGCAAAATACTGGAATAATACTGCCAACCCCCTGCTGATATATTATGGTCATGATGTACTATGGGGCAGTAAAAGTCTTACTTATTAATTGCAGTCGGCAGGAACTGAGAGGTGCTACAACACTGACACGTCAATGGGCTGCAAAGGTGAACTGATTACGCAAGGAGGGAGACGGTGGCGATGAGGGCAAACACTAGAACAGTTAGTATGTTCCTTTAACCCCGCTTAAGGGACTTTGCAGAGGGTGCTGCAGCTGGAACACCCCCACCCCCTCTCTATGTACCGAAGTGTGCTGAAGCAGTAAAGAAGGTAGATGCATGGAGGCACCCGTGCAAGGAAACAAGGACCTGGCTGTTCTCTGGCTTTGTTTACTCAGGTCAAATAATAGAGACAACCTTCTGCGACCTTCTTCCTCTCTTTGCTGCAATCTGGAGTGGAAGCGTATAACGGAGCCAAAGCAAAAAAAAAAAAAAAAAAAAAAAGGTTTTTAAAACCAGGTTCTGAAAGCATTAAAAGATCAGTACATTGTCATAGTTGTGGCTCTGCAGCATTTGTTGACATCTTTTTTAGTTTGTTGTTTGTGGGTTTGGGTAGTGTCTCAGCCCAAGTCCAATTTGTGGGGGAAAACAAGCCACTGTTGATTTGAGAGCGGGAACTAGTCAGTCAGTACACAGTCCCTGGCAACACTGCTGTTGCTTATTGACATTTTGATCCCCATGACAGCACATCACAGGCAAAAGATACATCTCTCATGTTGCCTCTATAGGTATTGAAATGAACAGGAGGTTATTTAAAGAATAAGAATTTGTATTCTTTCCAGGGAGGAAAACAGTCTGAGACACTAAACTCACTGAAGCCCATATAGGTATTGGCATCAATACATTGGTCTAACCCTACACTGTAGTGTGCCTTTTTGTTTTTAATCATAACACAGCTGAAAATTATATTCTTCTCATTTTTACCTTTTAGCACAAAGTGTTCACTGCAGCTTTGGCTGCACTGGTTTATTGGTTCAAGTACACAGTGGGAGCAAATTGCAGCGAAAGGACATTCCTCTCATTCAATGTCAGCGAAGACAGTAAAAATGAAAACACACGACAAGCTCCAAAATGCTTTCTGGTTTATTTTTTCACACGAATGTCACCTTCCTCATGTTTTAACACTGATAAATACATGGTTTCTGCAAATCAAATCAGAAGAAAGTTTTTTTTTTTTTTTTTTTTTGTTAGGTGCAATGTGTGGTGAAAGAAAACAACACGATCACCGAATGCTTAAGACCAACAAAAGTCTCCCCGACTTGACAGGATCCTTCAAAAGTAAATGGCCCTCCCCGTTTTCACATCAGTACAGCAGGCTTGTGGGGTTGAACCTGCATTAAAGTGCAGCCTGGGGTGGGGGAGGGAGCGCTTGAAGGCCTAAATGGACACCAGGGCTTGAAGGGGAACGTTCATTCCCTGCGTGAACATTAGCTTATTTATAGCACACTTACACTGTCATTATTAGAGTGCGTGATCAAAAGTGGCTCAGTAATTTATCACTAGATGCAAACATAGTCATCGCCTTATTTCTCATCCGATCTTACC
>OOFE01029013.1:0-14997 GCA_900323365.1 Monocentris japonica
TCGCTACACTAAACTTGCTTCCTCCACAGCCTTGGACGTCAGCCAATCGGGGCCGAGCACTCAGCGAGCCCCTAGTTTACATCAGAGCTGCAAAGAACCAGCAATGACTTACTCCTCCCCCTGCTCCAAAAATACACAGAATCAAGGGCTTGTGTTGAAGAGGCTTCACACGGGGCCTGTCAAAATGATTCACTCCCCTGTCAGGCCAAGACCCAAATGAAATAATGAAATCCACCTCAAGGTGGAACAAATTTGCGCAGGAGGGGGGATATTTTAAAGCCTAATTTAGCACACTGTGCCAAACAGATTGAGCCTGAGCAGGAATGTGAGAGAAACGGGGGCGGCAACTGATGTCTGCATATGTGTGTATGTGTAAGAAAGCAATGATGGGGAATTGATGGAAGAAGACAGTTTACATAACTGCTTCAATACCACTTAATTTGGAGAAGAGAAATGCAAGTGCAGTGCACACAACAAAAAATAACTGCACAGATCAGCAAACAATCTACTTTGTAAACCTCCAAAAATCGACTCATAGAAAAACAAATTTTCAGCCATTTTCAATGAGATGTTCACAACTGCAAAGTAATATCATTTCCATAAGTCACAGATTTCTATTCGCTGAATCATTAGACATCACTGTACACCTGTACACCGTCTTCTGTGGCCTATGTCATATACATCAACGATGTACCTGCAATGAACAGTGCACCACAGTTAGGGGGAGTAATTAGACCAAAGCCATTACCTGGACTATCAGTTATTAACATCTGAAAGCTCTTACAGATTACTTTTTGGATAACTTCTTGGTGTTTTGGTGTTGTTCTCCAGATTAACATGCACCCTCCAGACACTGAAATAATTGGAAATCAAAACAACTCTCATCTTCATACATCTATCGATTTAGAACAGCACATGATCAAACAATTAGAATACAAATTTTAAAAAAATATATCTATTATGTTTTCAAAATTGAAAAGTGTCCATGGCCATGATTATTGGCACCCTTTAGAACAATTCAAAATCAATTTTGTTGGAGGAAATAGATCCTAATTTGCAACATAATTCAGCTCACCTGTGAGTGGGAGAACCTGCCAGCAGAAAGGTGCAGGAAGCTTAGTGATGGTTACAAGAAATGTTTGGAAGCAGTCATCATTATCAAAGGCTGTGCAGCTAAGTATTAGAAAAGGGTGCCAATAATCATGACCAGAGACACTTTTTATGTTTGTATACTTATTGTTTGATCATGCGATGTTAAATAAAACAGATGAACATGTGAAGACCGAAAGTTGTTTCAATTTCCAAACATTTCAGAAGATATTGTAAATTATGATAACCTATAAAAAATGCCCTTGCACACAGATTGTCAATGGTGTGTTTGCCATTTAAACGATATTATCAGCAAGCATGACAAAAAAAAAGAGCTGAAAAGAGGATGTATTAAAATCATTGCTTTATCCTGGGCCATTAAGTTGGGTTGCTCTTTGTGGTTGGAATTTTTACAAATGCAACTTCTTAATTAATTTCACATTAATGATTAATGAGTACAATTTTTGAAAAACAATCCAATTAGTTACTTGGTTTTTGTAATTTGAGGATTGGAATTGCTACTCTGCTGAGTAAGTCTGACTCTGAATGTTATACATCCAAAACATGGGAGGGTAAAAAATGTAGGATTTGGCACTGGCCTTCCTCTAGTCCAACTTGAGACATCTTTCAATGAGACATCCTAACAGGGCTGCAATTCCCCTCACTCCATGGCCTAAGGATTCCCTCCAAATTGTTTCAACCAAATTAATGTCATTCACTGTGACACTTGCTGTGCCTTGGAACTTCTGGATACAGAAAGTGGCATGGTGTGCCATGTTAGCAACGCAACCTTGACTTCTGTCCAAGCAAACATGCCTTGAAGCACAAAAGGCATCCTTCGTTTCTAAAATCTAACATTTAAGCCTGCATGCCTGTCAGTTCCAAATGTCAGCTAAACACGCAAAATAACAGGGATCCTTTTCCCTCTCATCCTATGTGGCTTAGGGCTAAGATATCACGCTGCATCCTTTATACCCCGATAACCCTGGATCTTGGTTTGATAGCCTAGGCGTAATGGAGTTAGACTTGACAAGACTTTCCTTCAGTATTTTTGCCTTTGGTGTCTCCTTAACCTTTCAGAGAAGTGCCTTAACCTTCTGCCTGAGAAGCGCCTTCATGACTCTTGTGTGCACTTTAAAAGTCTACGTTATCCCCCCTGAGGTGTTTTGATCTGAACACTTTTTCCTCTCAAATGCCTTTTTAATAGAGTTTAGAAGTTTGGTGTAAATGCCAACTCTCCGAGCCAAAGTGCCTTTAATTGAGTTGTGCTTTCCTAATTTTCCCCCGCCGCCGTTGCCAATCGTGCAATTTACCAGCCGGGTCAATTACTCTTCATATTTTGCAGTGTTTTTCGACCTAAATTGACTGCTGGCCATGCTCTGGTTTGACCTGAGTGGAATTGTTAAAGAGGGCACTAGGTGGACTGCAGAGTGCAGAGAAACAGCAGACTATAACTGGAATTCCAATAGCAAACCTTTTGCTAGACAACCAACAACCAGCTGGTGATAAACCTGATCTGATGGTCATTCTACACTCAAGCATCCAGGAAAGGTTACAAATATACAACACAAAAGCAAATACTCAAGCCTTGTCTGGAAAAATCCAAAGTCTCCTTTTGATAACATGGTTCAACCATTAAACCGATTCTGCATATAACAAAGGGTAGCTGAAAGCAGTGGGAGAGGACATCTGCAGCAGGAAACAAACAGGTTGTCCACCTTTTGAAGCAAATTGGTTGATCTCACCTTAGTCAACACTGCCCCCTGCAGACTGTCCTGGGCAATAGCACTGAGAATGATAGGGTAAGTGTAGTCATATACTGTACTTAAACAGATTTTTCAAACATGATGGAATCCTTTCTCCCATTTTATACTCCAGAGGGAAAGGGACAGGGCCCCCCCCCAAACACCACTGCAGAAATATAGGATAAAACACTGGTGTGTTCTTGTTTAACTCATTATAGAATGGATACTCTCTCTCTCCTCTACTATGAGCACGTTCTGCTGCTCCAGCTGTTGGATCTTGCGTTCAAAAGTTTCCTGTTCGTCCCTCAGCCGCTGGACTGACTCCTCTTTCTCCTCGCTCACTCTGGAGAACAGCAGGATGGTGAACAAATGGTGAACAAACACAAGAATATGATCCAAAATTACACATTTTAAATCAGACATTATTGCTAAGGATGTGTCCTTTATAAAACAGGAAAACGTTTTTGCACTAGATGTGCAGCACAAATCAATTTTACATTTAGACACATGTACATTAACACTCACTGCCTTGAGAGAGCTTACTGTCATAAGCTGCCTTACCTGGCCAGCTCTTGGATGAGGTTAGCAATGCGATGCTTATCCTCTGGACAAAGGTCCTTGAGACAGGCCTGGCTCTTAGCTTTGCTGGTCTCAGGCATTGCCTGTATGAAGACAAATGTTTAGAAGGTATTAGGAACTAATAATAAGACCACTGACAGAGACTGATTATGAGATGCAGTTTCATACAATACACCCTTGCTTTCTTCCTACAGAGTATTCAGACTGCCCACATGCTTTCTCCCACATATTCAGACATTTCCTTTTAACTACATGGAAGAGAGAGAAAGACAGGAAATACGCGACATTGCTATTGGTTTACCTGTGACGTGGGAACAAAGTTACTGCTGACTGTGGATGGGGTGTGTTCCATGGCTATAGCAACATTGGGGTGGAGCAACCCTTTTGCCTTGGTATAAACCACAGAAGGACCACTTTGAAGTGGGCCCCGTTTCTTGCCACCTTTGTTCAATGGAGCCTCAGCCTTACTTTCACAGCCAACCTTGGTCCTCATCTTGGTACCTCTCTCACTGGCGCTGCTGGTACTACCTTGCCCCGTCCTGACTTTCACCTCTCTGCTCACTGCTGAGACAATTTGTGAAAAAATAGACAAGGAAAGGATTATTTGTGGACAAGTTGTGGGGAAAAAGCAAGTTCTCAGATTGTGCTCAAAGAATGTCACTGAAACTCACCAGGAACAAAAACCAAAGGTTGTTCTTCATCTGATACTGTGTAAACAAGTTTAGGAAAGAAAGCCATTGGTTCCCAGCTATCAAATCACAAGAGTTATGTTGTTATTACGACCAGGCAGCAATGAAACAAGACGTATTGATAGCTATAACGTTGTTCTGTTGCGTTGAGTAGCATTAGTTAACTAAGTTAGCTAACCGGGATCTTAGCAAATAACACTGAGTGTTAATGCTATTTTAGGTTAGCCCCCCCAGCGAATGGGAGATGGAAAACCGCAATGGTTAAGGTAACGTTACTTTTATCTTCTTCTTCACAAAAATCCCATTTCCACTGACACAGAAGTAACGCTGGTGATACCATCGGTACTGTCTCTAAAAGTTGTACGTTTTCCATGGCAAGGTAAAACTAAACATAAGGATACCGTCATTAATCCAAAAAATCCCTGAATCTTCTCTTGTTATTGCTACTGCCGCCATGTTGAAACAACCGCCACTCCCAGGGAGCCAAGCGTTGCGAAGGAATTCTAGTCCCGCCTTTCAGTCATAGCTGAGGAGACAATTGGTTGGTCTGTGAAAATGACAGTTTTCTATTGGCTCAAATAGTTGTCCATTTTGAGTCAAAACTATACTATTTCGCTTGTAAAACTACGCTTCCCATCTGTATGTTATGCCAGCTGTCTGTTGGATCATATAAAACAGAGGATGAGTCAAGGTTTTTCTATTGCTTTGTGATCTCCATCCTGGAAATGGAAGAGACCAAAGAAGGCTTAGCCTTTAAAGGTGTCGCTGAAAGACTGACACTAGGCATTACTCGAATACTTGGTGTGTAGCTGTTCTTTGTGCTTGCTATGAGACTAATAGCAACTACGTTAGGTTAGCTAACAGCTAACGTTAGCAAACGGATTGCTGTTTTCTTGGCACTAGCAGATGATAATGCATGGCAGTGTAAATTAACTAAACTGTTAATTTACTATGATACTGCTAATTGTACGTCATACTATACTATTTAACCTTGAATCTTTTGTGCCAGAGAACATGCCTGGTGTGGTCGACGTGCGTTTCGTAGAGAGGGAGCCTGCAGAGAAGAGATGTCTGCTGTCTTGGGAACAAGTGAGAAAAACACCCTCCCCAATAGCTAGAAGCTACGATTTTGCGCTTATGTAGTGAAGGATATGGTTTGGTGTGGCGTCATACCAGTATTGCCATAGGTAATATATGTTACCTATGTGTTTCCTCCTTAGAAAAACACCTGTATTCTGCCAGAAGACCTGAGAGATTTCTATCTGACAACGGATGGATTTACACTCACGTGGAGCGTTAAACTAGACAGTGGGTGTCCTCATTAGTTGCATTTTTATCTGTCAGTAATAATATCATAGAATCACTCACACAGCTCTCACAAATGGAATCCACGTTAAAATGTCACTATTAGAATTCTATTAAGATGTTAAAATTGCACACAGCTCTAGCAAATTTATCATAAAGACCAATATGTAAGGCTTTCAGGTCTGTGATATGAGCATAACAGGTTGTGCGTGTCTGTCTTTCAGATGAGTGTGTGCCTGTAGGTTGCATGATGATCAACAGTGTGGCTAGGCTGCGCCCACTGGTCCAGCCAACATCACTTTTCTCTCTTCCCAATGCACCCACTCTGGCTGACCTGGATTGGGAGGAGAACAGCACAGAATGTGGTAAAACTAATGTGGTCCTTATCTGCGCTTAACTCAATCGTAAAATTACAAATTCTATTAAGTCTGTGCTTGTGTTTGTAGAAAGAAGGGTAATGAATATAAATTTGAATGTAAATATTCATTCAAGATTCATTATTTTTATACTTCAGGGTCAGAAGGTGGTCCTGCTGCGCCCCATTTTGATTCTCGGAGCCGCATCTTTGAGCTGGATTCCTGTGATGGGAATGGCAAGGTGTGCCTGATCTACAAAAACTGCAGCCCAGGTGTTCTGTTCACAGCCACATTTTCAAATTTTAGTTTTCATCATTTCCATCATCATAAACGTATTCCTCAAAACTGTGACAATTTCGTAGACATAAATATATTACCTTCCTATGGCAAAACTATTTTCATTTCATTTAGGTGTGGGTGTTTGGGCATGCATGTATGTTTACCAGGTGTGGTGGCCCAGCAGAGTGAAATGTGGTTTCTGGACCGCTCATTGTGCTGGCATTATCTGACGCCAACCTTCACCTCCTACTACCGACTGATGATCACCCACCTGGGTCTGCCTGAGTGGCAGTATGCCTTCACCCCATATGGCCCCAGCACCCAGGCCAAGGTAAGAAGTGGCCCAGGCCATAATCACCTATTTAAAGTCAATGTGTTATGGTTTAAATGCCTGGAACACCTTAGGATTCTACTTCCTACTACAAATCTATGTTGTTTCTGTTCATCCATCCATTTTCTCCAGTCTTTCAGAATTCTCTAAACCGTATTTAGTTAAAATGTATCAGTAAGGTTGTATGTATTATTAACACAGAGAGCCGTTTAAGGTATACAAAATAGATTTTATTTATTCCATTCCCTGTACAATATACTACAATGTTGGCTGTGAAACCTGAATAAGAATAAGCCAAAACTTAAAAGCATTCACATTGACATTCACACAAAGTATAAACTCAGTCTTCCTATTTGAGATGGCTGAATACTTATACATTTCACCAGTTTTGCCAAAGTTGAAGAGACCTCAGTCAAAGGTTGATGTGCTTACACTATATGCTTCTCATGCAAAACAGTGGTCAACTTTGCCATTTGTGTTCAAGAACATCAGATCAGTGCTGTGATGATTAGCCCTGCCTCAGATGAGCATAAATTATATTTCATGCTCGGATCACAGGTAGTTAAATGTTGCTGGACGGCACAGTAGTCCGAGATCTACTCCCTGCCTCAAGCACTAAGAGCTAGTTTTAGGGAATCGGTCAAACTTTGGAGTGTTTGTGTCTATGCACTGAATTACAAAAGCTCCCGTAAAGGAAAATTAGATCTCGAGGACATTAGTGAAGCTAGGATTTCTGTTTCTCTGTAGTGGTCCTACAGTAATTTCTTGGTACCTTTTTGTTCCAAATTGTTTTTGCTCTGTGATAGGCATAGCAATTGTGATGGATATACATTTTCTTCTCCACATAACTACATGTTGCAGTTTTACATTGTCTACTCTTGTTCTCTCCACAGCAGTGGGCATGCCTTTACCAGCCCCTGACCTTCAGCAGTGAGCTCAGCCTGGCTGATCCTGCTGGCGATTCCCACCTCAACAAGCTGGACCTCACCAAGGCTTTCAAGGGCAAAGCCAAGGTGCCCGCCCCCAAGAAGAAGCAGTCAACTCAGGGCAGCACAGGGGGCACTGCCAAGGGCCAAAGTGGCACAGGAAGACACAGTGGGGCAAGGCGGTGAGAAGGTCCCCATCCAATGAAGACATTTCAATCAACTATACTGTCTATATGACCAAAAGTGGCCCAGAATTCTCGATTAGCTGGACTAGGTGTGTTAGCAGTCCTATGCTCCACAAGTGTTGTCTAAAACCAAGGTTGGGAAGCTATGCCCTGTATGGCTAGAAAATAACTAAAGGCATTTTTGTTTACCTTTCACTGCTAATTGCGTGCATAATCCGAACCACAAAATGTTCTATTACCATAGACTGTCAATGAACCAACAAGCTAGGCTTCAGTAATTAAGGCAACACAATGGCCAATGTATTGCTACAGTGCTTCTCCTCTGATTCCACTGATTCTGTGCTTCCATGAAAAAAAGCATTATCCAAAAATGTAGGAAAGGTGAGGCTTTATGATCACTTGGCATAATGATATCTGCTCTAATGACCTTACATTCTAAGTGACATTTTGACCACAAAATAAGTTTTCTATATCCAGTTATCTCCTGATGCCAAAAGCACGTTGCTGGGATCATGACCAAATTGAATAAGGCATCAACAATTTAATCTCGACTTCATTAAGAGGGGTGTAAGTATTTTGGTGCTTAATCATGAGGCATGTACACCCCCTAGGTTGCAAGCTGTTGTATGCTGGACTGTGGGGGAGATGAACATGTACATTTTGGATGTGCTGCTGTCCTTTCAAGCCTTGAGGGGCAATTTCCTGCTGTTTTGAATTTAGTTTCCATAAGTTATATTTATTTAAGTGTAATGCACAACATTTGTGTATTTATTTTTTATAAAGGCACACTAGTTTCTGAATTCACATCAGTGGTCCTCTTGTCTGTTATGTCAGATAATATTCATGGTTTCTTCCATGGTTATGTCAGCTGGTATTGCCTTGTAAGAGAAAGGCCAATGAGTTTGCTAACTAGACTGACTGCCAACAGTCTGCAGGCTTTAGCGTGTAGGGCATACAGAAAGCCTCCCTGCACAGGAAATTTAAGAAATCAGCTGTATATAAGTCAGCACCATGGCCCAAAATATCTAATATTTTCTATATATACAGTACCAGTCAAAGGTTTGGACACACCTGACTGTTTCTCATGATCTTAAAGACATCTACATCTAAAGGTTTGTGCTTAAATGCTTGAAATTAGATTCTTAGACAAATATAAATAGTGAAGTTGATGCCTATGTATGAATTTCATTTCAAAACTAAATTTAAATTTAAAGAGTAGTTTTCATTTAGGACTTGAAATTTTAAATTTAGAGGTGGAGAATGTTGAAGATCAATGATTAAATCATTATTTTAAAAGCACACATAGTGATTGTGGCCTTTAAAAGTTAATTTGTGGAATTTCTTTGCTTGTTAATGCCGAACGCCAAAGGGTGGCTACTTTGAAGAATCTAAAATCTAAGATAGTATTGATTTGTTCAACATTTTTTTGGTCACTGCATAATTCCTTTCATGTTATTTCATAGTTTTGATGATACCATTATTCTAAAATGTGTGTAAAAATAGTAAAAATAAAGAGAAACTCTTAACACGAGTAAGTGTGTCCAAACTTTTGACTGGTACTGTATATTATCTGTGCTACAGCCTTTCTTCATTACAGTAATTTGAGTTCAGTTGAGTAACTGGGATTCTGATATCTTGCTCTCTTTCCTGCTGTTGGGTGATTGTTGGTTAATATGATGTTTCCTCTGATTAAACAGACTTTCCTCATTTTTAGATTAATTCTCAATCAAATTCCAGTTTTTCCCATGTAAATCATGCTCACATTCCCTATCTAAGCAATGCACCTTTGGTCTATGTTTACCAGTTTACTATCATTGAATGTTTCAGCTGCATGCAAACATTCACATATCTACACAGACACACACACAAAATTGGGAGTCTCATACACACACATCAGCTAAGATGCTTTTCCTTTTCTCCAGAGGGGCAGTCTCCTCTGGTTCTTCTGCCAGCTCTCCTCTCAGATTACAAGGGGAAGGGTGATGCAGTTCCACAAAGACCTTGTAAAGCCCTGCACCCACTACACCACCTACAAGGGGGGCAACTACTGGCACCCACCACCACCCATTCCCAGCCCTGCACAGAGAAAGACCAACACAGTGAAAGGATAAAAAATTAGAGCTATCTCACAAACATATCACATAAAAGAGAATGTGTTTGCATGAATTTAAACTAAGCAGTTTTTTTAAATGTTATATTGCCCTGTGAAAAACCACATCATTTAATACTTTTCAGAGGTGTTTTGCTTTTACTGGTTAGTACTGACCGCTATCAAATTTTGCATGTATTGTCAAGTTGAAGCAACCCTCCCCCCAAAACAAATGCATCAATCCTCTATACCTGAACACGTCAGCTCCCCAGCCTGCTAAGGCAGTGAAGACCCTGGGTGCCAGGTCTCTGGTGGGGTTGATGGCATAGCCGCTGTTGCTGCCCAGAGAGATGCCAATGAGGAGCACCAGGAGACCCACTGCCACAGGCTCGCTCCCTTCTGCAGCCGGCTTGTTCCTCTGGTCAGACAGCGCCATCAGGCACAGCAGTAGCATGGCTGTGCCAAGCACCTGAGGCACACAGGACAGATACCACACATACAAACATGTAAGGATCACTGTAAGCGAATTCAGAAAGCAAAGGGTTAGTGTGCTATGTGTCAGATGATAGTGATTTGTAATCTTGCTGATAATCCTAGAATCAAATTTCATGGGAACCTGGTCAATGAATCCAGTCTGTAAGGAAAGATATGGCGCAGGGTAGGTGGCAAAGATCCCAGCTGTGGCTTTTGGACCAGTTACAGTCAAATTCCCCCCACAGTAGTCATTAATGGCATCTGTGAACATCAACAAAACAGATCCTCTTAGATGTATGCTACAAATAAAGAGACCATTATATAGGGGCAAGGTGCAATGTCTGTATTTCTCATGATAGTGTTGTGTGTGGCAGTACAGGCAGTGTAGCCTCACCATAATAGACAGCATAAATTGTCCCTGTTGCCAGAAATGATCCCAATAACTGGGCGAAAACGTAGACAGGCAGCATCTTCCACGCAACACGGCCAAACACAGACATTGTGAATGACACAGCTGCGTTCATATGAGCCCCTAATGGGAAAAAAAAGAGTAAAAAGCAAATAATATTAAAAAATGTGTGAACTACATAATGATTGTGATTTTTGATTTTAGGATTGCTTTCATCTATAATGCAGGGAAGGGTTGGGCTGTCATACCTGAGACATTCCCTCCAATGTGCACTCCCATAGCAACTCCCAGACCAAAACCCAGGTTGATACTGAGGTATTGTCCAAATGCTCCCTGTCCTGTCACTACCTGGGCCACAGAACCCAGACCAAACACCTGGACACAGAGAGGACCAATCAGACACAGGCAAACACTCTGACGGTGATTACAGGCAAGCAAATTACAGAGAGGAAAACTTCCAGACAGTCTCATTAGGAAAAGGAATTCACATAGACTATTTGTGGGAAAGCCTGCACGAGTGCCCCCTTTTCCGGCGATGACATCAGGCGTATGGAGCCTCCCACACCAGCAGCAAGATCAGTTCAATGCTTTATTATTATTGGTTAGTTTGCCTGTTTTTTGCACAGCTAATCATAACAGTTCTGGACAAGGGAAGTAACCAATGATATTTAAAGTACACAATGGCCTTGGTTGGGCCCGCCTACGACTGCCAAAAATAAAAGTGTTGAGTGCACACATTGAGCAACCAATTGCAAAACTAACGAATAGTTGAAAATGCAGCACAATAAGTAAACTCGTTGATCTTCTGAACAAAGATAGGCCTCACAGGGCAGCTTTTGTCTGAACTGTTGCGCGCCAACAGACAAAGGTTGCTGAATCTTTGGCAGAAGTTATAAAGGATGATAATACAGCTTGTTGCATTTTGCAGCATGTTGGGTCCAATGTCAATGTTTATGCACAGGTTGAAAGATCATTGATCATTGTCATTTATATGTGTTGTTTTTTTTTTGTCTGAATGTGGACCTATTTCTTTCTTTCTTTCTTTCTAGATTAAAATTTCAAATTAAGAGATAATTTCCACCTTAAGAGCTGCCACACTACTAAAATCCAGCTTTTGTGGAGGCACCCAGACTGGATACTGGATCAGAAGCTGGATTACTGGTGCAACAGAGCAACCTTTAGAGAAGGCAACATTTGTATGTTAAACTTGTGGAAATTAGAAGTTTGGTGACATTTAGATTAACTAAAAGGAAGAATCCAGTGTTGAAGACCTTGAAACACAGTTTAAAGATGCAAGCTATCCTTCACATACCAGAAAGTGCTGTATAGGAAGTTATACAACAGCTTTGTCAGCTGTATCAGCTGTCACAACAAGTACTGCACAATAATGTTCAGGCAGTTCTCAAGAAGTATTATGCTCACATTGATGAGGCATGGTTAGTGCTGTGTCAGAGAGTAAAATGATCACAAGATTTTGTGGAAAAGAAAAGGCTCTTTCGCAATTTCTAAATTAAGAGCAGCATATGTCTCAAGGCAATTTCCTTTGGTAATGCCAGTTGAATATGTGGATGAAAAGCCAAGAAATCGGCTGTATATGTTCCTATCAAGCAGATGCTACAGAAACTGTTGAACAAGACAGATATTTTAAACAAAGCTGTATCAGAACAAGAACAAATCCCACATGAGTACAGAACCTAAGTACAGCCTAGATGGTTCATTGTGGTACATTGATTTTAAAGAGCATGGCCTTCTTACAAATGGTGAGTTTACAATTGCTCTTGGCCTTTACATTGATTTTGAAATCGTCAATCCTTTGGGGACATCTAAGTAGTAACATAAAATGTGTGCTGTATACTGGGTGATTGCTAATATACTAACAAAATTTAGATCCACATTCAAGTCTATCCAGCTTGCTCTCTTATGTAATACATCTACTATAAAAGAGTGTGGTTCTGCAAAAATTCTGCAACCTCTTATTCAAGACCTTGTTTCACAGGAGCAACATGGTGTATATATTGAGCAACAAGGAGTGTCAAAGGAACAGTTTTATATGTGGCAGCTGATAACCTGGGTGTCCATTCTCTGGCAGGATTCTATGAGAGCTTTACAGTGGACAAATTCTGTAGATTCTGCAGCTTTGGAGAGAAATTTCTCCCTCTATCAGTATTTGAAACTAGAAGGCTATTTATGAAGTTACTGTTTCACTGTTATGTTTACGTGGTGCATGTAAACGAAACGGTGAAACTAACTTTCTAAGCAGCTTTCTTGCTTCAAACAGGGTTCAAGGGAACCAATTTTTCTCTGAGGACAGTTTATATTCTGTTAATATACTGTTATTTTTTAACTGTTTCTGAGTTTCACATTTCTCCCAAAGATGCATAGTGCACCTTTTAATATACAATTACAAGTTCTTTATGGGCTGATTCATGCCAGTCATCTCTCGGTATGTCTACTGAAACATTTTGTGCTTAGAACATATCCATACCTGAGTTCAACAATTTGTCTTCGTCACAAAGGTTTGGATCACTGAGATGTCTCAAGGATGGTTATGTTTAACATGTCTAACACAGTAGTCATTTTCCCCCCAAAGGTTTGTGTCATGTAAATGTGTTTACATGTGAATACAGTGTTAAAAGTTAATAGTTAATGTTCAAGAAAAGTAACCAAGTTCAAGAATCAGCAGTATGTGAAACTGTACAACACATCTACCTCTTTAACCCATTGTAAGTACATTGGATAAAAATATCAAGCTTAACATTTGAAGATCGTTTGCACCACCGAGATGTCTGAGGGTGGTTGCATTTAACGTGTAGCATAGCCAATAGTTGTCCACAGATAAAGGTTTGTGTCATGTGAATTTGTTAGACATTGTGTTCACATATAAATGGTTAGTTTGTTTCCCCTTTGTGCTGATCATCACCAGTATGTGAAACTGTATTGTACTGATTGTGACAAAGACAAATTTTCAACCAGACATAGTGCAGGTGTTCCACACCTCTCGAATTCATTCAAGTGCCACATCAGATGTTAATGGAAACCTTAACATTATGAAATCATTTTCCACCTCAAAAGCTGCTTCACTGTGCGATAATCCAGCTTCTGTGGAGGTATCTGGATCAGAAGCTGGATTATTGGTTCAACAGGCAACATCTGCATGTAAATAAGCATGGTGCTTTCATCCAAGAATATTCCTTGGTTTGAGTTGTACATTTGCATTGTTTCTCAGGGTTCCCCTGCAACCTGGAAAACCTGAAAATGTACACACTAGTTTTTCCAGTCATGGAGAACACATGGAAAATGAAAAAATAAACTGAGGATGGCCTATTTCTATATGAAGATGTTTTACTTGTTATGAAGTTTAAATAAAATGAAATGAATGAATATGATGTATATATTATATATAAACAAGTCAAGTTAGATAAGGGGAGGAAAAGAAATAATTTAGAAAAGTTGAGTAATGCTAACCTAAATTAAGTGAAGTAAAATGAGGAGACAATTAATTAGAAAAAAAAAGTTATTTCAACAGTGACATCAGTACAGTGAACTTAAATGGTTAGTTGTATTCCACTTGGTCTCTAAGTACATCCAACATAACCAAATGTGCTTACATTTTTTCAAGTAATTTCTACATTTTCGGGTTTACAGTGTAACATGTGGGCAACATGTGACTTGCAACCCTGTCCATGTGGCCCACTACCACTAACCAATCCCTCTGGTGACACTAGATTTCCTGGTTCATGCAGACTAGAGTCCACCATATCCTCACCCACTGACCCTGCCATGTGACTAGGGAACATGCTTGCATATGTGTGCAAGGGGTGAAAGTCATGACCATGTTATTAGCGGGTCAAGAGCATGACATTCATAATCAATGGCACATGGTTCTTAAAGATTAGTATACCAAAGAATTCAACACAAAGTAAATAAAAAGTCATGACGTCATCAAATTTCTGGCATGAAAGGACATTATTTTTGCTGTAACATTAAAGTTACAACACATTGCCACCATAGCATACTATAATTTATCAGACTTTTTTAAAAATGAATTCTGTCTTACCATCATGACATATGTGCAGAGGGTTTCAGCAAGTCCCACACGTAAAAGCTCATTCTTTAGGCAAAGTTTGGATCGAGTTTTGCAGCCCCCTTTCTGCTGAGGACCCCCCAGTTCTACTGACTGCACCAAGTCTTTCATTCTTTCTTCACCCCCTTTCTTGTTTTGATTGCTTTTCTGGTTTGCAAAAGTCAGGCTCAAATTCAGATGTTTACTGAAGAAATTATGAGACACTTCCCCTATTCAACCAGTAGTCCACAAACAAGTCTCTTTGTCTGTTTTCCTCCTCTTTTCAAGCTTCTCTCCACACTCTCTCTCTGTAGCGTATACCCCATGAGGTTTGTCGACACTTTATAGCCTCTACCCAACCCCCTCCCCCTTGACATGCCCATATACATGAAGTCTCCAATCCTTATTCAATGTCAGTAGAGGGCCAATGGGGCAGAGGGCTGAAAAAATCAGTCTATGTTATATTACATTATTTATA
>OOFE01029015.1:0-10071 GCA_900323365.1 Monocentris japonica
TAGAAATTTTTTTGTAGCCTTCCCTAGATCTGTGCCTCGACACAATCCTGTCTCTGAGCTCTGCAGGCAGTTCCTTCGACCTCATGGTTTGGTTTTTGCTCTGATATGCATTGTCAGCTGTGAGACCTTATATAGACAGGTGTGTGCCTTTCCAAATCATGTCCAATCAATTGAATTTACCACAGGTGGACTCCAAACAAGGTGTAGAAACATCTCAAAGATGATCAAGAGAAATGGGAGGCACCTGAGCTAAATTTCAAGTGTCATAGCAAAGGGTCTGAATACTTATGTCAATGTGATATTTCAGTTTTTCCTTTTTAATAAATTTGCAAAAATTTCTAAAATTCTGTTTTTGCTTTGTCATTATGGGGTATTGAGTGCAGATTGATGAGGGAAAAAATGAATTTAAACGATTTTAGCATGAGGCTGCAACATAACAATGTGAAAAAAGTGAAGGGGTCTGAATACTTTCTGAATGCACTGTATGTACACATGCAGAGATACTCAAGGGATGAGGGAAATCAGCAACATGGAGAGCTCCAATGACACACACACAGCTCTGCAAGAGAGAGAGAGAGGGAGAGAGAGGGAGAGACACACAAACACACACACACACATACTAGGAAACAGTAGCAGAGGCTGGCCCAGCCATGACAGCATATACTTTTTTTAGACTTGCTTTTAATTATACTGTGCATTTGCCCTTTAGTATTTTATTATCTTTTCTTCTTTATTTATTGTTCATGTCTCTTATTACATTTTTATTTATCTTGCAAAGCACTTTAAGCACTTTGTAACTCTGTTTTGCTGCTCTGTCAATCAAGATTGTTATTATTATTATTATTTCCAAGACTGGCAGTAGCTCCTTGGGTTGATAAACAGCCTTTGCATTTGAAAATACAGGTGTCTTTGTGTAGCCCGTCCATGTCATACAATCTCAAGATACAGTACATCAATGTCAATGTCTTGAGTGAGACTTCTATTACTGGTTTTGTGTTGCGTACATCCAAGGCCAATTGCCTGGAAACGCTGGTTCCCTCTCCGATCTGTGTCTCCGCATGCATGCTGCTGCGGCAGCATCAGACAACTCCCCCAGCTAATGGCATTGATGCTCGGCAGCTGAAAACCAATCCATCACGCAGGACAAATGAGAGGGAGAGAAAGAGGGAATGGGGCGGGTGAGGAGGTGGTGAAGAAAACAATGGTGGAACTGTACTTCATAGTTTTAAAAGGCTATTCATCACAATGGGCCCCACTGTCAGGCTCCCTGGGGGGAATCAGACCCAAGCCAAACTCGTTTAGGGGCGTGGAATGTGGAGAAATAGCCCATCATGAAGTCATATTGAAGGCCACTTTTGACACATGGATGTGGATGGCGTGAACTGCTGAGAGAGGGAAACAGAGAGGGAGAGAGTGTACAGGAACAGATATATACAGAAACAATACAACACAATTTAAAGGTTATTTTCATCCACTTATTTCTGATACACCCAAATTGAATACAGTATTATAAAGATTCAACATGGATCATGGACCGTTTAATTATAAGCAGTGACTCATCATACTGCCTCACTTGCAGAGACTGAAAATAATTGTTAATAGTTTTTGGCCCTTTATAGATAGGCCTACAATTTGTGAGCCACTGTTTGTGAACATGTCCAGTGCTGCCAATTATCAGGGCTATTCACTTGCATACATACTCAAGAGCCAATGCCAAACAATGCTCAGTTTTGCGCACTACAACAAAGTTTTGCTTACCTTAGCGTCCTCCCCAGCTAATGTGCTTTCATCTCATCCATCTTGCTACTTCCTGAGATGCATTCCTAACACCTTTTTTCAGCTCAGTCTGCAAATGCCCAACTCACCTAGCAGTGTGAAAACGGACCCTTGACAAGACTTCCACAGGCCGTATCCAAGCCTTCCAACCTTGTTGTTCTGCCTCCGCTGCCAGTTCCACATATCAAAATCTCTTCTGCCTGTTTTCCTTGTCTACTAGATCTTCCCAGGGGATGGTAAGCTTAATAAAATAATTAAAACAATTCTGTGCCTCTGACCACAGCAGCAAGTTTGGTCTTAAGTTAGTGCTTGCTATCTCTGTTGGCACAGTTAACAGTTTAATCAAATCTACCGTCATTCTCAATTCCCAATCTCCGCCGACTCCTAGCTGCCCCATATCAGCCTGCACAAACACTCCTCTCTCCTAACCTTTTTTCCCTCACATACAAAGCTAATTTGTTTCTGTAGCAACTGGGGCCGTGATGGACAGACACAGAGTTCACAGGCCTGCAGGCCGCTTTATTTGCACACATCCGCAACATAAGATGACCCGATTGACTGCCGCTTTCCAGCATTTTCTCCAACATGGCTTTAAATGGTTGATCCTGCTGTTGCATGATAACATTTCTTCATATAATGGATGTGAACAGCCAGACTTTTCTGATTAAAAGAAGGTTTATTACTGTTAACTATCATTTGAATGTGTATTTCAGCTCTTTCATTGTTTTTTTCAGTCAGGACTCCTAGTCAGGACTCCTAGTTTGGCTCTGCGTGAGCAAGTTGAAACATCCCCGCATGAGATTTCAACATGTCCTGCGCATGCCTGGCAGTTCATTCTTCTCTTCCCTCATGCAACTACCCCCAGTTTGGATCCTTCCCTTGCGTGTTTTGGACACACTTTTGTCCCTAACGGCGCCTTATAGCCAGACAATTTTCAGCTCCAACCTGACTGTCCAGCTCTCAGGTCTTCCCCTGGCTGCATCCTCCGGGACAGGCTGCTGTCGTTCCCACTTGCTCTCTCCATTCTGTCAACTCTCTCCCATACACAGACACACACACACACAGCTATTGAGAATGTTAACAAGTGGCACCTGGCAGCTAGCTTGCACTCACCTGCTCACTGATTAGAAATGGAGTGTATATAAAGCAGGGTAGGTGTGTCACTTAAGTAGGCTTGTTCTTTTCTGTGGAAGGACTGAGAGGACTCTGGTCTCATCCTCGGATGAGTAGTGGGTTTGAGTGGTAAGGAATGTAACGTTTGTCTAATGTAAGTTATAGACTGCATGTGCCTCTGAGGGGTGCGCAATCGGAGATAGTTCGAACGAGGTTCACTTATATTATGTTGACATTTATTGCGATTTTAGCTTTTAAAGTGTTTTGATAACATTTTCAATGGGGATGTGACATTTTAACACCAGTTGGGTAACTATTTGTGTCTTACAGTTACAGCAGTAGAGTTCGATCACTGATTCTGTCCGTTTTTTTTTTTTTTTTGGTTTTGATTGTTTTTTTTTTTCTTAGTCCGCCCTGGCCTTGAATGGCCGATGGACCAAAAAAGCTGGAAGGATGTATTGTAAGGACGGACTAATCTTTTGTTTCTTTAGTTATTGTTTTTGTTTGTGCCACTTCCCTCTTCCACTAGCCTACCTAAAACGTGCTTTCTGTAGCTGTTCTTCCAGTGAGGCAGAGATTGTAGGTTTCACCTGTTTGGCCTATTTGCATCATACTCACATGTGGAATTGAGTGCTGTGATTTACAGTTTGTAATAGTTTGTAGTGCAGTGTTCTTGAAGAATTTTATGACCTGTGATTATACCAATGGAATGAATAGTTGACATGACTAGCCGTATTGTGGGAGCGTGGAAAGTTTGTTCTCCAATTTGTTATCATAATCATAATAAATCCTGGCGCGGGTTGGTAATTTGTCTCTCGTTGTCATGAGGGAACTACTGACCTTTCTTTCACTGTCCAGTACCATTAGTTCAGTGGTTTAGCTGCTATAAGAAGCAGGCACTAACCCTAATCCTTGCCTTGGGTCATTTGTTTATGTCTGCTCCTCTAGCTTACCAGTTGTGGTGTACATAACCCTCTTGTTTTCCTCGTTGCAATGGAGTCTGTTTTATGTACTGGAGTCTATTTCTTCAGGAGTATAACCTGAAGGTCTGCCATGTTCATGGGAAGGGCAATGTACTTGCAGATCACAGTCATATTGCATATGTGGTATATGTCTGCAAGACTTACTGATCTTGATTGTGGTATCTGAAGCTTGGTTGGTTGGTTGCTGTTGGGCGAACCTCTTAAGGGTGGGGGTGTTATGCACAGGGTGTTTCTGGGAGTGCAGTCTTTTTGCTTGTCTGTGTGTTCCAGTTCTATGTTGCAGGTAAACTAATGCTGTAGCCAGACCGGGGTCCTATACTATGAAGCAGGATTAAGGGGTTAGTGAGGTAACTTCAGGTTTAATCCAGGGTTTCCAGTGTCAAAAAGGTGGTTTACTTTTTACCGGAGTATGTCACCATAGCAGCTTATGCTGAATTTATGAAAGCCCTGCCCAGTGACCAATCAACTCTCTTGGAAGATGGTGTCACCATTTCTGGAGAATCCCGTGGATCTTTGCACACAGATAGTGAGAGGGTCTCTTTGCAGAGTGAGGGTTTTTAGAGACCATTATAACCATTGGCATTCCCCGATGAGTACCTTTTATGAAAGGTATAGATTCTCCGGGAAGGAATAGTTTATATCTGTGAACTGCTTGAGCCATATATTGCAAACTCAATGCGTCGGAGCCGTGTGCTCACAGTTCCCCAAACTGTCTGCATTGCCCTGCGTTATTTTGCAACCGGCACATACATGCATGCAGTCGGTGGTGCTGAGAATCTCAGCAAGAACACAGTCTGCCGCACGATATGCAAAGTGGTCCTTGTCTTAGCTCATTGACGCATTTGTTGTTCTCCCAGGCCACATGCCTGTTCAATCCATGAAAGAAAGCTTCTATGCAATAGCAGGTACTATGAATCTAATAATGTATCCCCTATTATGTTTACTGTTGTAGCCTATATTAATGCAGCATACTCCCCAGAGTCCTTGGTGCTATCGATTGCACCCACATCCCCATAACAACAGAATTGGGTGAAAATGAAGTGGAGTTTGTCAACAGGAAATTGTTCCACAGTATCAATGTTCAGGTAAATGATTAGTATGGTGAATAACCTTTTGGGTTAAACTGTCACATTGACTGCATGGACACTGAAGCCTTGAAAATGGCCTTGCAGATTCTGCACAGTTCTGCACATGCTGCACTATAGGGTGACTCCTTTTTAACACATTCAAATATTCATAGCACTAAATGTTGAAATTAGACTAATTTCTCTTCACCATGGTTTCCTTCCTTTAGGACAGTTCAGTGGATTACTTGTGGGAGGCAGGGGCTATGCATATGGATGGCTGCAAAACTATTTCAACATGGCCCTTAGCAAGACAAGGGTCAGAATAAAAATGACCTTCGGCCTCCTCAAAGCCTGATTTTCATGCTTTAAAGGGCTGAGGGTGTCCCCAGAGCGGGTATCCCAAATAATTGCCTCGTGTTGTGCTCCATAACGTAGCAACCATCCGCAAAGAGAGAGCCCCTCCTGTCCCTTACCAACCTGCTGATGTTGTGGACCCTATTAACCTTGATTACCCAACAGATGCCATCACACAAGGACTTTTCACATAGTTTGAACAAAAAAGGCCTGTGTATTTTCTTAGTTTCATTTCTTTATTTTTTTTCCCTGTTCTCAGTTTATTTTCTGTCTTCACGTTCCTAGACAGAAAAGAGGAAAATCTGTTTCATTGTTAAACATACATACTGAAATTTTGTAAGTTTATACAGTTTTTCCACTTGTAGCTTCAACTTCTTTATTTGTAGTTGTACAATCTATGTCCAGCTCCAATCATTTCTTAGATAAAAACCTCATGTCTGTTCCAACCTGAATAACATCAAGTCCAATGTTTATTCAAAATTGTGTTCATTTATTAGCATTCTCCCTCCCTAGGCTCACTTAAGGGAGAGATGCAAATGTCAGTATCCTTTAAATTGAGGCCAATTCTTCACCACTCCTCTCTTCTCTCCAGCCTAGAGGTGGAGGCTGCAGGTTTTGGCCTAGAGGTGGAGGCCATAGGCTCAGGGGAAGGAGGGGTTCCTTCTTCCTGCAGAATGGACATCATAGTAATGGAAGCAAATTATTATTTTTTTTTTTGTAGAGGGCACTTGAACAAAGTTACATGCAGAACAATATAATTTCACCATTATCAAGAAACTAAGAATCAATAAATTACACTCCATCAACTCTAGGAAAATATATAGATTAGATTTTTTTTACTATAGATTGTATCAAAGAACCAGGGCTGAGGGATCTGCCCACAGTAAGGATAAGGTCCACTTTGGCAGTCAGAACAGGAAGAAGAAAAGGACGTGTTAGGACAAGTGTGGAAAGTCTGAAGCGTAGGCAGACAGGTGCTCCAGGGAGAAGCTCAGGGACTATCAGGTGATCGCAATAGGGGAGGATGATGATGAGTGAAGAAAGTCCTGACTTTTTAAAATAAAGCTAGCTGTGTGTTTAGATGTAAAGTTTGCTAATGTCAATCATAGTAAATATTATAAGTAATAAGTATTTTATTAAAGTGTATTAGTTGATTGTTGATTAATATGTAATGCTTAAAATAAGGGTTCTTTATGTTATAGTATAAGGATAACTATGAATTTTTAAGTTGAGGGATTTAATAGAAAGGTATATCTTTGGACTGATTTCAGTAGGTCTCTTGCCATGGTGTACAGCAGGCAGACTTGGTTATCATTTAGGGAAGGAAGCATTTCATTTTTATTGCCTTTTTTGGTTAAAAGTACTACTAAGTACACTAAAACTAGTGACTAAGGGGGAGTGGTTTGACTGGAAATGAGATGCAATGTGCAATATGAAAACTTTAAGTCAATACCCAATGAGAATAATCATATAAAAGGATAAAAGGAGAAGTGCAGTTTTAGAAAGGATGAAAAAGAGAGGAATGTGTGCGCATGGACAATGAGAAAGGGGTGAAGAGGAGGGAAAGGAGTATCAAACGCGTTGGTATCATCGGATACCCTAAAAACTTCCTGCTGTCCCTCTACCCAAAAGGAAAAAGAGGAGGAAAAGAGACATCAAATACCATCAGTATCATCAAATATCATCAAACTCCCCACTGGCCCTCTACCCGAATAGCTGCCATCATTTGGCAGAGCAACATCTTCCCCATCCTCCTTCCTGATTGCCAGACAGTTGAGAGTTGCTTCTTAGCTGCATTACCCTCAACACCACGGGCTAGAAGACAATCTCTGCAGGTTAGGATTGATAGGGAGTGTAGTACAGATTAGCTACCTATATTATTCTACCTCAGAATAATTTTTATATTTAATCTTATTTTTGTTTTTAGTACTGTGAATTCTTTAATCTACTTTGCATGAATAATTTGTATTTACTCTTGCCTAAATAAACCAATTCAAATTATATTTAAAGTAAGTCCTTTCAGTTACTCTCCTGTCTGGGATATTGGATTTCTCATTCAGTAGATTAGCTACTCTCTCCTGGTAGATAGTAAAAAGTTTTGTTGACATAAGGTTCTTACAGGTTACTCTAGACTTAGAGTGGAACAAGTGGTCCACTAAATGTGTTAACTGAGGCTGCGTCCATATTAAGCCATTTAAATTTGAAAACGCATACTTATCTTTCCGTTTTGGCCTCCCGTCCACACTAGGGCGCCATTTTTACTCCCCCAAAATGGAGCTTTTCGAAAACGCTCTCCCAAGTGGATGAATTTGAAAACACCAGCCCCCCCGTTGTAGTGTGGATGGCAAAATCGGAGACTTTCGAAAACGATGAAGTTTCACTGCTTGACTGTCACTTGATCCAGCTGTGAGCGAGCTGGCCACTCGGCCAAGTGGTCTGCACATGCCCATGGAAGGAGGTATGCGTTTTTGGTGGTCTAGTGTGGACAGCAAGCTCTTCGAAAACACTAGACCCAAAAACGCTTAGTGTGGACGTAGGTGAATTTAGCAAGTACCCAGTATATAGGCCGGTAATTGGGGAAAAATCAAATAGGGACAGGCCTTAGGCCTTAGTCACCTTAGCCTTAGCCAGTTAAAGGTGAATCTTCTCACTAATCAGTCTCAATTCTTTAGAATCCTGTTAGGGTGAATTATCCTGCAGACTTTAGACATGCCTGTTAGATAGAGGACTGATCTTAGGTTGATCGACGCCCCCAGGAAACAAACAATTACCACACCACATTTGTGACTCAATAGTCAACACTGACCAACTGATACACCACCACCGGGAGCTCAATCACCCCTTCCATCACGGGAATATTATTGGAGAGAACTCCTCTGCAGGAGTGTATTCCTCTGGAGGAGGGCCCTCTCCGATCTTCTTGAGCTCATTTTTTTCCGGTTGGCTTCAAGCATTTTGAAAATCATTTCATGGATACTTACATTACCCAAGTACATAAAAAAACCTTAAGCCTACTAACCACTTTGAATTATGTTTTTATATTTGTTCTTTATCATATGTCCTTTTACAACTGCTTTGATTGCAACTGAAATAGGTATGAACTCAAAAATGTGTTTCTGCGCTATTTTGACAGGTGGTCAGCTAGCTACATCAGTCAAGATAAGGTCAATAGCTATACTATATGGCCAAAAGTCAGTGGACACCTGACCATCACACCTATATGAGCTTGCTGGACATCCCATTTTAAAACCATAGGTATTAATATGGAGTTGGACCCCCTTTGCGGCTATAACAGCCACCACTCTTCTGGGAAGGCTTTCCACAAGCTTTTGGAGTGTATCTGTGGGAATTTGTGCCCATTCAGCCAAAAGAGCATTTGTGAGGTCAGGCAGTGATGTTGGATGAGAAGGTCTGGCTCGCAATTGACGTTCAAATTCCTCCCAAAGGTGTGCAAGCCAATCGAGTTCCTCCACACCAAACTCATCTAACCATGTCTTTATGGACCTCGCTTTGTGCACAGGGGCACAGTCATGCTGGAACAGCAAAGGGCCTTCCCCAAACTGTTGCCACAAAGTTGGAAGCGCCCAATTGGCTAAAATGTCTTCGTATCCTGTAGCATTAAAATTACCCTTCACTGGAACTAAGGGGCCAAGCCCAAACCCTGAAAAACAGCCCCAGACCATTATCCCTCCTCCACCAAACTTCACAGTCGGCACTATGCATTCCGGTAGGTAGCGTTCTCCTGGCATCCGCCAAACCCAGATTCGTCCATCAGACTGCCAGATAGTGCAGCGTGATTCATCGCTCCAAAGAACACGTTTCCACTACTTGCCACTGACTTGTGACAAAGGTGGTATCCTATGACAGTGCCACGTTTAATTAGTAGGGGTGTCCACTGACTTTTGGCCATATCGTGTATAGTTGAACTGTGGTAATGACCAGGACAGCATGTGTGGGTGGATTCACCACTCAAACCTCCACACGTGTAGCGAGTGTGAGATTAGAGGCGTTGGGGTTGATTAGCCTGTGATGGAACTTTTCTCTCTCTCGGTATGAACGAGAGATACAAATAGAAAGTGGTTAGAAGACGTTTTAGGCACATCCAAAATAATCTATATCACCATCTTTTTAATACAACACATTTCGGAGAGCCTTTCTTTTCCAAGACGCAAATAGCCTCTTCCTTTCTGAAGTGTTTGAGAGCGAATGCGATGAGTCAGGGTGAGAGATGAGAGCGGGCTCAAGGAAGTTTCAACCAGAGTCTGCATTGTGTGTGTGTGTGTATATAACTTAAAACCTAAAACAGTGGGGAACAGTGTGTGTGTGTTTCAGGGATTGGTCAACATCGACTTTTGCAATTTTGCCATTACATTTTTTAAAAATACCGAGATACATCATTAAAATAATTTTACCGTGAATTGTTCCCATCCCTAGCGTGTGTGTGTCTGTTTGGGACTCTGACCTGTGTGACAGGGATGTACAGGGGCTCTGTTGAGTTGAGCATGGTCATGTTGCCGTGGGTGTGGAGCCTGCCCTCTGGTTTGACCTTACTGACATCCTTAGCCCCGCCCTTTTCTCCTTCTGCGGGCACGGCCTCTTTCATCTCCTCCTGGTCACTCAGGCACTCGAAGAACTCGTCCTCGCTGTCGCTCCACGAATCCCACGATTTCCCCGGAGACACCTCTCTGGTCAACTCGGATGTGGGCGCTGCCGCCACCATGCTCTCGGGCCCTAGGCGGCCATTCTGGCAGCTGCCAGACACCTTGCGCTCCCTCTCC
>OOFE01029016.1:0-10097 GCA_900323365.1 Monocentris japonica
AGCGGCGGCCGCAAAGTTAGCACCCCTGCCTCCCCCACAGCATCTCACTCGCCACCTCCGCCTCCCCAGCACTCTAAGCCTTCGAAGGTGAGTCACAGTATATGCTCCTTATTTGCTGAGAAGGTTTCTGCTCAAGAAAGTACCCAAAAGGTTCAGGTTCCTGCGGAAAACGGCCTATAATGATAGCTTGTCAGCATGGCAAAGACACTTTCCATGGACTTGTCCAAAACGGGAATTAAAAACTAGGAGAGTTGTTACTAACGGTGATGAGGGGGACATGCCACCATGCTGGCGGAGAAATGCTAACGTTATCGCCTCTTCCTCCAACGACTAGTTTCTGTGTGCAGTGATAGTGTGTGTCTGTATTTTGTTGTCACTCCTCCAACGTGTACCGGGTAACCGCAGGTGACCACTGGTTTTTAACCACAGGTAACATTGTGTGACAGAAACATCACCAGTTTCCAACTTCTCGTGGAGAGAATCCGGTGAGGTTTTTGTTTTGATAGGGACATAGATGCCATCTACAAGAAGCCAATTTCTGTTTTTGTGGAAATGGGAAGAGCGGTATTGCTCTTATAACACATTGACGATGAGGTCACCGCAAAGTTGATTCTGGACTGAAGCGCAGCAGAGGCATCTGCTACAGTTACAGTGCCTCGTGAGGCAAAACAGCAGTGAGCCTGTCTGGAACAGATCAAACACACACACAGCCATGAGACAGGAAACAGTAACAGGATCAATACCAAGGAGCAGGGAGGTGAGTTGTGGCAGCGGTGGGGAAAGCTAGAGGGGAGCTTATTGCTTTAGCAGGGCCTGTGACCTCATCCTTCTGAGGTGAAAACACAGAGGCCAGAGTACAGAGTATGTATCACCATTAGATAGAAATGTAGCTGTTCATCAAAGCTGCACTGGGCAAAAATACACCTGTCTTACCAGCCAAAATATAATGGAGAAGAGCATCCCATCCTCCCTCTCTGAGACCCTGTATATTTGTTCTGCTTGCTCAAATTCAATTCTGGTGTGTGGTATAGACATTTGTCTGCCCCCAAAAAAGTGCCAAATTGAAACTTAAGAACAAAACATAAACTGTCCTCAAAACAGCTGCAAGGGAGCGCTCCGTCCACAGCAAGCTGGACTCACCAACGTTAGATTGTTTGCCTCTATCATCCCTTTGGTTTCCTTTGGTATGAAGCATCACATACCTGAGGGGTTGCAGTTTACTGACATCACGGTACTGGACTTTTGGGAACCGAAGTTCAATTTTTTCAAACAATAACCTCTCATTACCTCTCACCTGCCATTTGGAGCCACCAACGTGCAAAGTTGCCTAGTGCAGCTTTAACAGAATGACTTGTCCCACTATTAATAAATGATGACAGATGGATAATCTACACTTAATCTACAATTTAATGCTTTGGTGTCACTGCATATTATTGATTGTCCTACTCAGGAGGAAATCGAGGCACAGATGAAGGCAGACAAAATCAAGCTGGCACTCGAGAAGCTCAAGGAAGCCAAAGTCAAAAAGGTAAGGCAAACAAACATTGAACTAATAATAATAATACATTTTATTTGTATCGTGCTTTTCTCAAGACTCTTTTTTTTAAAATGTTTTTTACAGCAAAAATACAATAAAATAGAGGGGAAAAGAAAACAAACAAATGTGGGCAAAAAAATTGCCTATGCCTCTGAAAGCAACTGGCAATCGTAAACATGACAGACATTGTGCAATATGGCTATCTGGAAGCCATTTTAAAAGGAGTAATGTCGAAACGTAGGAGGACCCTTTCTTCCTATTCTTGTTGGAGTGCCATTAATCACAATAATGGATGTCTCCTTTTATCCGGCCAACTTACTGCAGGGTAGCACAGTTTCCTCTTTGGGTGATATGTGGACACTTTCTCATCTTCAAAGCGACGCAGGAAACTACTGACACATGTGGTCACGCACGCAGAGCTACGCATCAGGAAGCAACATTTACGCAAAATCAACCTATATCTGCGCTGTTAGAGCTCCATACTAGAACTGATGCGATGGAGCGGCCTCGCTATCTGGCAATGACTCATCATGATATCAGATCATGTCAAGTTCTACATCACTACTTTATCTCATGGCTTAGCTCACAAGCAGTTTTAATAGAGAGGAAAAAAAACAGAAGAAAAACAAAAGTGGTACTTTAAATGCACGTGTGAATGCTGAGGAAACACACACCTCTGGCCACTTCCACAGGAACATCTGTCCTAGGTTGTTCGGTGCAGAAGAGCATGGTTTCATTCTCAGTGTTGTGGCTTTCTGTGGTCAGAGGACCTTGAAACTAAAGATAAAAGCCCCGGTTCCGGAGCACATTTCTGACACGGGTTCACCTACCTTGCATGAGGAGGGAACAGGAAGAAAAGATTCAGATCCAGTGACACAGTCTATTTAACCATGTGCTAAAAATCTATTGTTTTCCAAGGGAAGGCCAAGGTAGAGTAAGATGTGATCTAGCACACCAAATCCTCTCCTATGATACCATCTCTGAAGCCCACATTTTTTATGACACAATGCAAGTGACTAGCTGACCTTGGTTCTGCGAGGCTCCTCGGCTTCCCAAAGCTGGATTTGTTTCCAGATGAGAGGAAGTGCAAAGCTATATGAACGTGTGAGGGAATCGCATTAATATCAGCCAACTCGGGTTGAAAAAGGCACTAAGGTTTTAGCACAGAAATGATTAGAAACCAGAAGAAATGGACAAAAGGCCATAGAGGTTCAACAGAATATGAAGCACCAACTGCTCTAGTCAGACTAATCCTAAGAAACAGAAATAACAATTTACTGTATGTAGTCTGTTATTAAACTGGCCAATGAGCATGTGTTTTAGGGCTTGATTTGATGTCTCCCTCCAGACACACCTGCTCTTGTCCACATCATGCTGGAGCTTTTACCTTCAATCTGTCGACTTATCTTATTACTCAAGACAGGGTAATGCAAAGTTCAGCAAGAGGTGATACTTGCTAGACTTTGGCATCATAAAATACTATTAGAACCTCACAGGCCATAGAAGATATTGTCTTGGTTTATTGATATCCTTCCCGTTGGGTTTTTTTTTATCTCACCTGCTCAAATTTGTAGTTTTTTTTGGTTCTATTTTATCATTGTCCTATTTTATCACTTCAAGTCTGTGTTTTCTCTGCAAAAAAAATGTTAAGTAAACTGCTTTTTGACAGTTAGTGGTGAAGGTGCTTATGAATGACGGCAGCACCAAGACTCTGATGGTCGACGAGAGGCAGACTGTCAGGGATGTCCTGGACAACATGTTTGAGAAGACTCACTGTGACTGCAATGTAGACTGGAGCATATGTGAGACCAACCCTGACCTGCAACTTGGTGAGTGACTGTACTATAACCTGTGCAGGACCATTTGGTGGGCACGCTTGTCCAAAGTGCCTTACAGTATCACGACTGCGTTGTCGTATCAGTTTTAACACAGGTGGGAGCCATAGGAATGAACTCTTAACCTTACTATGATAGGTAGGTCTTTCCAGGGTAAAGAAAGGAAGTGCAAGTGATGCGCACAGACCAAGCAAATACAAACAGCTGTAAATATCAGCCATATGCACCAGAGAAGTCCATATGTGCAAGATAATGCTTTTATCTTTGTAGACGTCTAATAAGCTTTCACTTTTAAACCCTTGCAGCCTTATTTTAGCCTAGACGCCATAAACCATGTTTTACACAGCTAATCAAATTGCTCAGTGGGCTGTTTGATTGCCAAGTGATCTCTGGGAAGCGTAGTGCAAAAACACCGCAGCGATGACCGCTTAGCACCAAAGACGTCGCCAAAATGAAGACAACATGGATTTCACAGATTACCACTTTGACAAAGTTGTTACATGTGCCTGCCGTGTGTTTTTTTTTATCTTCAGTTATCAAATAAACTAAACATACATGTATGTACACACGTACACACACACACAGGCCAATGCGGAGGGTGGGATATTTCATCCAGGGCCAGATGATGGACTATGTTTTCATTGGCATGATGACAGCCACACTGCAGCAGGCTCACAATGAAGCATTGATGTGATCCCCTCCACCTCTCTCCCCCCTTCTTTCTGTCTCTTACGCTCTCTCTCACTCACACACACACACACAGACACAGTGGAGACAGGTGGGTTTAATTTGCTGTATCGGACACTGTCAGTCATCTTCCCTGTCATGAGGAAATAAAAGCCTTATGATCTCAATCCTCCGTCTGAGCTGTCTGCGCTATATTTACCTCAGCTGGTGGATTTCACAGAGCATCGGTTCCTCCAGCCACTCATAACCATCTGTTTTCCCTATGAAAGCACGAATCTAACAACCTGATCAGAATCAGTCATCTCCCCTACAGCGACTTTTGGCCCATTGGTCACCTTACCCAATATCTGATGAGAGGATTGGCACCAAAATCACCTCTGTGTCTCCGGTAGATAGCGCTGTCCATGCTTTAGCGTACAGTTTGCTAAGTAACCATAGACGACTAGCATCATCTATAGTATGAACTAGGCCTTTTAGCAATCCAAAGTTGGTGTTGGGTTTTACTCTATGGCCTGCAGATTCCTAACCAAAAGTCCATTATGAATCAACAGCACAAAACCTTAACCAAAACCTTACCTTTCCTGGCCAACTTCACCCACTTCCTGTGTTAACAAATCAAAAGAAAGTCTAGTTTAGAATTTGTCACAATGATAGATTTTCTTTTTTTTTTTACCATAGAAAACTTTTGCATGAATGTTTCTGACCCTTTTAACTGAGGTATTTGTGTTGTCAGTGCAAAACAAATGAGGAAATGGGTGTATCCCTTTGGTATTTTTAACCAAATGATACCCTACGCACACATTTGCAAAACACTCTCTGACCCACAGATTGCTACTTATAGCATCCACGTGAAACTTTGGACTCCCCTGTGTAGGCCAGATGATTCATGGTTATAGAGGGGAGGTTCACGTGTCACAATCCAAGAGTAATGTGACAGCTTGTCAATTGGAGCCATGTACAACTTATTCCAGTTTACTTTGTTCTTGTATACCTATAAACCCCCAGACTATTTGATGCTATAACTAAACTACAGTGGGGTAAAATAATACTTCGCTAACGTTTGGAACCTTAAATCTTTATAAACAAGTTAAGCAAGTCAAGTCATGCCGCAGTACTCGACAGAAACGCTGTCGTCAAACAGATCTTTGCTGTTCAAGTGCATGCATGTCTGCAGGACTGCAATGTGCTCACCATGCACACCGCCGAACCACACCATGTGGTTAATGCAGTTCAAAGGGATTTTAACTCCTAATAACTCACTCCAACAGCAAGGTCACACCATCCATTTAATGATTGCAATAGTCAAACTATAGACAGAAACCCTGGGAGCACTTTATTTAATGCCTACCTCCCATGGCTTAACTACAGTCAAATGCCCAGTACATAATGGAGATCTACAGCACCAAGTGTGTGGGTGGGCAGAGAGGGAGGAGGTAGAAAGTGCTCTTAATGTGTTTTCGAGTTTGAATGCCATTTAAAGTCCTTCCAGCAAATGAGCGGGTTGTATTTTATTGCGCCCCTTTCTTCATTCCCCCCCCCATTATAAAACGGACAGTCGCATGGCTGTGAAATCTATTTTGAACCAAACTTGGCAGACTTAAAGATCCTGTGACAAACAGTGCACGCTACATCTGGTAAAGTGTTTCTTTTTAAGAAGCCCTGAATAGCGCAAAGCTGAACGAACAGACAGAGGGGACCAGCAGGGGATCCAGCCCCAGCTTTTGTTAAACACGAGAGCGAGAAGGTGACATTGAGAATATACCAAGAGATTAAACAGCATTCTCTATATGATATATAATATTCAATAAGTAAACTGGAGACACTTCATTTTCTTTAGCCAGAGTCTTGAATGTGCTGAGGGGCTCTGTTTTTTTTTTAACGGCTGATAGAATAATAGATTAGCTTTGTTTGCTGACATCTGAGTTCGCTTTTCTCTCGGCAGAACGGGCGTTCGAAGACCACGAGAACCTCGTGGAGCCACTCTCAGCATGGACAAGGGACAGCGAAAACAAAGTCCTCTTTCAAGAGAGGGAAGACAAATATGAGGTTTTCAAAAACCCTCAGGTAAAGTCCCCGTTCTGTAACCACCCTCATAAGGTGACCAATGGCAGCTTTGCCTCTCAAAACGTACACAAAGTGATATGTGATATGTGACGTGCACGTCATATCCCAAAGGTTCAACGCCGGCTAGTTCATTTTTCTTGGCCTGCGCTTGTGCAAATCTATCTCCACATTATTTCAGCTCAGTGCCGTCTGGATATTTTCACTGTTGAATTGTTGTCAGAATTATGAGATGTCTTTTCTGTGCAAAGGATGACCTCTTACATTTATGTCTTCACTGCCATGTATCAAACAAAACAGCTTCGGGCGAAAGACACTGAGATCTTGGCATGTTTGTTGATGTAACAGACCCCTTTACAGTCTCAAAGTATTTCATGGATTGTGTGTGTTGACAGGGACAGATAGCCGGGTTGTCGTGTACGGAAACCTGTGACGCAGTCTCATTTTTAAAGTCCTCCATCATGCCGTCCCCCCATCCCCCAACAAAAGACAGACCGACTTTATATGTCTCTATTAATTTATCATTTTAACTTGATTACCAAACAGAATTCCCCTTAGGCCTCTCTCTCGCCATATGAGTCAAAGTAGGACCATCAGTAGTAGAGTTCGACCGATATGGGGTTTTTCAAGGCTGATACCGATACTGACATTTTTTGGATTGAGGCTTCCGATAGCCGATGTTTTACGCTGATATTCAGTATCTTTAAATTTGACTAGTATTTTTTAAATTTGACCATTTCCATCTGGGAAAAAAATATAAAAAGAATTCAGGGTTTTCCCCATAGTTTTATTCTTGGTACTGTGGAAAAGCCTTTGAAACAGCATTTAGACCATGGGACACTAAAACAGTCCATTGAAACCACCCAGGATAATAAAACATTCATCCATACTTTTGTGGAACCAAATGAAATATGTAATCAAACAAACTGCATTATATTCATCATATTGGAGGTGGACGACATTGACTGGCTGATATCTCATTTTTAATAAAAGATATATTGGCAAACCGTTATATCGGTCTAACCCTAATCGTGTGTGTACTTTGTGTTGAGTAAAGACATCTGTTTTTCACTGCAGAGCTTTTATTTGTGGAAGAAGGATAAGAAAACTCTCAAAGACATAAAGGAGAGAGACAAGGAGTTGCTAGTACAGGTAAATACACACACACACACACACATCCATACACACATACACATTTCACTTGAACTCCTGGTGACCCTGTACATCCCACTACCTCTGCAGGAGAACTTCTGCGGGACCTCCATCATCGTGCCCGACCTTGAGGGAGCGCTCTACCTGAAAGAAGACGGCAAGAAGTCCTGGAAACAGCGGCTCTTCCAGCTGAGGGCCTCGGGAATTTATTACGTACCCAAAGGAAAGACCAAGGTCAGCAAGTCAGAGGTCAAAAGAGGCCGTTCGAGGCAAGACCAGACAATAAAAGCACGTCCAGCCGCTGAGGCGCGACTCCAGCATGCATTCACTTGAGCTACTGCTTGACCAAAAGTTACCCCTTTATAAACAGCAGTGGTGAAAGATGAAAATGCTCCAGCAAATATTTGCGCTATGTCAACTGAAACCTTAATGAAAGAGGGGTTTTTTTTGCATTGGGACTACAAAGTTCTAGTGTGTAGCCTCTCAGCGTTATCAACCCCGCTCTTGTTTCAAACCCTGCTGACTATAACTGGAGCCTTTGCTCCCTGCTGGCTACCTACAGTATATTCACTTACTGTTTATCTTTGATCTTGTGGCAGTGCTTGCTCTTAAAAATACCATTCATGCAGTGTACTACGCCCTGCTACTGTATGTGGTTAAGATCTACTGTATCAACTGAGGCAAGAGGGCTGCAATGACAACAGCCTCTAAAAACCTGTGTATTAACTTGGCAAGAAATCATCCGCAGGCCAGCATTAGGAAACATTGATTGTAATGCAATCCTTTTTTTTTTTTTTTTTCCCCTCAGTCATCTCGCGACCTAGTCTGCTTTGTCCAGTTTGACAATGTGAATGTCTACTATGGGAAAGACTTCAAATCCAAATACAAGGCCCCGACAGACTTCTGCTTTGTCCTGAAGGTATGTATAGCATTTCTATCTTATCTTAGTCTTATTTGCTCCAAAACCACTGACCCCATTATAAGAAGTGATAAATAGAGAAGCTGCACTTCCCCTAACCATGGTGCGAAACATAACATTAACAGTAACAGTAACACGTCCTCTGAGTAGTCTGTCAATTTTCACCGGCTGGGCATGGCGCTGGAGATATTAAAGCACAAGTGATTATTTGGTGCATGCAGGTTTCAGTCAGCCACACAGCTGCTTGCTTCACTGGAAATGTGAATTGCAATAAATAGTTTATTACTTAAGAGAAGTGAAAGAGGATAGTTTTATCCAATTCAAAGTCGCAGAATATAACAAACGAGCGTGGCGAGGAACTCTTCAAATGTCTCTTTGTCTTTCTTTTTTTTTTTTAATAAAGGCACCAAAGACTCTCACGCATTCACATGGGAGTATTTTCAAACGCTGAGGACATTGAGAGTTGACGTGCCTTTTCTTTTTCTATCTTTCATTAAGATCCTCACTGCTTCGTTTAAGACCGAGAGCTGCTGACTGACATGAAAAAAGAGAGAATTGGATGAGTTGGTGGTTGGTCTTTTAGGGATCTGAAACTACTCTTTCTTTTCCCCTATCTTGTCTGGGAAACACTAGAATCAGCAGATACCGTTAGACTAGATTCTGAGGATCAAAGCCAAAAAGAGCTTAGAGAGGCAAGGAAACTGAATTACCTACCACTGAAAGACAGAGCCCTCAAGGTTAGAGTTGAAAGAATGAGGCTATAAGGTGCTGCATGGCCAAGGGCAAGACGAAATGACCTCACGTTGCCAGAGCAGACATTTTGGAAGCCTAGCCAGGTTTCACAAGGTCTCTTATATAGTTGGGAATCATCAAAACGGCGTCATTAGTGCTGTAAATGAGACTCACGCAACAGTAACAGAGGATGCATTCAGCATCCAGAGCGTTCACTAAAACCAACATCAAAGACCGTTTGAGCATAAAGCCTCAAACATTTAAACTAAACTGGACTACAGAAAACACCCGATAACACACAAGTTGAGTTTTAGTTCTCTGCTTTCTGATTTTGAGAGAGTTGTTCACGTTCACAAACGCTGATTGAACCGTTCTAAACCACAGAAATAACATGTAATTGTTGTTGCCTTTCAACGCGATGGTTCTAGACTTATTCTGCCCCCTTGTGGTACGTCTGACAGCCTTCAGCTCACAAAGGCATCCTGATGACTGAGCTAGTTATTGCCCTCGGGCAGAGTGAAGTTTCTCTTTCTCTAAACAAACTAACAAACGAATGAAGTATGGGCAGTGATCTCTCAAGTGTTTGAAGAACAGCTGGAAGGGAAGGAACAATTATTTGCTGTATATGCCATAGATCTACCCAGAGGCTGTGTTATTGTGTTTTGCCACTGTCTAGAAACCATATTAATACTGGCAATAATCAGTTTTCCATGACACATTCAATGTAAATAGCCGTGAAATCGTAGTCTTGTCCTAATCATGCCCCTTTTTGTGTCTAAAGCATCCTCAGATCCAGAAGGAGTCTCAATACATCAAGTACCTGTGTTGTGACGATGCTTGGGCCATGAACCTTTGGGTGACTGGAATCCGGATAGCAAAGGTGACGACTGGTTTCAGGCCCGCTTTCAATAACCAGAAATAATCTCCGCTGAACAGGAAGACGTAACTCGTGCTCGACTTATTTTCCCGTTTCAGTATGGTGTGGCCATGTATGACAACTATAAAACAGCGGCGAAGAAGGCTGCCGTCACCTCTGTGTGGACGAACCGCAGCACTCCGTCGAGGTCCAATCCATCGACACCCTCACCCACTATCAGAGGTACCTTGGAACACCGTCTCCCCTTACAGAGCGTTTCAATGATGATGTGATGGGAAATGTGTGACAGAGTGTGAC
>OOFE01029022.1:12584-29697 GCA_900323365.1 Monocentris japonica
GTACATGTGTGACAAGTATTCCTGCAACTCTGATAGGAGGGTAGAAAGGAGCAAGGAAGAGGAGCACAGCATGGGGTCTCCTAAATATAGCCCTGTGAAAAACTTCATCCCAAACATGGTGGATTTCTCTCATTGTTGTGCATGATCTGGCTAATGCTAAGACGGGATTTAACTTGAGAGTAAAAGACTTGAACCATCTGTTAAAAGGGGATAAGAGCAGAGGAGGCATGCTGAGATCAAAAGACACACGGGGAGAATATGATGAAAAATAAGATGAAAATTAGTAAGTTGGGAGTTTTGTCACTAAAACTTTTGAACACAAAGGAAAGAAACCTTTGGGGTTTTTAGCAGCTCATAATATAATAACGGCACTGGGAAAAATATTATAAAAAAATTAATGAAAGCTCTTAATGTAATGTATCCATAAAATATTAAAAAACTGGATGCATAATTATTACATTTCACGTTCATTATTGCATTATGAATTCAGTATTAGTTTGAATTGAGTACATTAATGACGCTTTATTCAATTGTGTTTTTCTGGCTTTTTTATTACAATATGTGCAATTATTACGATACAGACAGCTATTAGTGTCCTTGGGAAGCAACAGGCTTTTAACTTTTAACAGCAACTTATCATTGTTCTTCAGCCCAAACTTCACCATCTAACTATAATTTAAGTTATAAACTCCAGTCCAATTTCAAACTGTGCAGATTCATGGGGCCAGGTGTGCCCCGATTTCCCACTTTAAAAGACTATACACTTAAATAATTTATTTTACTTTTAGACATTGATAGCAGGACCAATGTAATACTTTGTGTTCAATGCACCTCATTGCCATTGTATTTTTAACTCAGTTGCTTTTAAGTCTTGTTTTGACACAGTTCATATTTTCAAGCCATGTTCGCAAAAAATATTTGTATTGAAGTCAATGCCCGTTTAGTCGTGTGCTATCTGCTCATACATTCTTTATACTCCAACTTTTTGTTGTATACTATACTTGTTGTATAGTTCTTTTGCCTCTTATTCATATCATTTCATCTCTTTTATGGTTCATTTTCTCTTATATAGGTATATGTACCTATTAGATATAACAGACCCAGGCAGAATAGAAAATTACACTGTAATTGGACTTAAACTTGCTGAGTGAAGGAGCTTTTAGTACTACTCCCATACACTTCCATTATATTAACAATTTAAAACTCTTCTAAAATTTTCTGAAATGAAGAAATAACTTTCTTTATTACTTCATTACTCAATATACCATACTCTCATCTTTTCAGCTCTTTGACCTGATTTTTTTCCTCAAATCATACTAAATATTCATACTAAATGTTTGTATACTTTGCGAATAGTCACAGCATGAAAACAAAATCCTGTGGGTACAGAATTAGCTGGTTAATTGAAAATGAGGTCATAAATATAATGTCAAAATATCCTGAAGGATTAACAGTATAATAAACATTTTCCACACAAAGAAACATCTGGAACATGGTTCAGAATATGCACAGCTGCTCATAGTTAGGGACGATAGAAAGAAGGGTGAGAGTGACCTCTGCAGGAAGATTAGCTCAAGACCCATTCTGTTATCCTTAACCAATGAAAGGCAAGTGAGGGGATTCAGGTTATTGTCTTATGGGTGCAGTTTTTAATACGGTCAGAAAGTTGCTAATGGGCTTGGTAAAAATGAATTCTGAACTTAAAACATTTAACAAGGTCACGTGCTAGTAATTACACATTTACTGTACCTTTAGGGGCCCGTCGTTTCTTCAGCTCAGTAGCTACTGGGAGCTGAAATATAGCAAATATGCCAACACAAAGACAATAATTAATAATAGTACGTGGGGCGCTGCATCTCAAAGATAAAATGTATAAAATCTAGGGACTACATTATACAAAAATATACAGAACAAATGTATGTATATAACATTTGTGTGCATGCAACTGATATTTATATTTATATTTATTTGGGAGTAATCTTTGACTCTGGTCTCAATTTAGAGAAGTCAAAATGGTTGTGAAGTCCTGCTTCCCTCAGCTGAGGACTAGCTCCAAACTGAAATCATTTCTACCCTTTCATGACATGGATAAAGTTACTCACACTTTTATTTCTTCTCACATTGACTACTGCAATTCTCTTTATTCAGTTCTCAGCTACCAAGATGTTTCTCACCTTCAAATAATTCAGAATACAGCAGCCAGGCTTTAAACACAAACTAACAAAAGAGAACAACTCCTATTGTAGCCTTCTTTCACTGGCCTCCAGTTCCTTTTAGAGCTGATTTTAAGATTTTATTCATTACATTTAAAGCCTTAAAGGGCTTGGCCCCTGCCTACATCTTATCTCCCAGTCTCAAATCTTCAGACAAAACACCCTATTGTCTGTTGCTCAGTCCAGATTAAAGAAAACTTTGAAAACTCTTTGCCAAAGGAAACCTGTGTCTCTAACTCTGTCTTCTTTTAAATCATAACAGAAAACTCACTTTTACAAACTTTCTTTTGCCTAATAACTGGGTTGTTGTCTATTTATTGTTGTGTTTTCTATTCATTTAAGAACAAACATTCTTACATTATGATTGTTTTCTTTTCTTGCTGTCCTTGTATCCCTAACATTTGAGGAACAATTACAATTAGTTTAAAAATAAGTTGCAACCTTAAAAAAGGCCCAGTGGAATCACAAAGTCCAAAAGTGTGTTGGATTTCATTACAGTAGTGTGCTGGTAAAAAAAACTGAGTGCAGTTTAACATAACTAATTTGAGGTTAATTACCACTCTTGAGCAGCTCAAATAGCTGGTGGATGTATAAGCCATTGAAGTATTATGCAGTAGTTTGTGAGCAGAGGGGCTTATAAATCCACAACAAGCAAAACAGTCTCCTTCTTGTGGTCAGAAACAGCAGTCCACTTTCTGATAAACATTACAATATTATCTGAATGTATCACCTGTGTTACAATGGAGCGCACTATGTGAAGTTGCATCAAAAGGTTTGAGAGTGTACATCGCTGCATTAAATCATGTTCCCGTAGTCAAGGAACAACAAATCGTACAGTCTTTATTCTACAATGTCCTGTCTAAAACACTGTTTATTTTAATAGAAGAAGCTAAATTTAATTCTCACCATCTCAAGCAACTTGTGTTTTGAATGACATTTTCTCATCTAACTAAATGCCAAGCTATTTATCTGTGAGAACCTGTTTGATTTGAATGCCACTGGATGCAGATGTGTGACAATGCAGTTGTGGCAAAAAGAATAAACTTAGTTTTATAATCACTGAGTACCAGTTTTAAGTGTCACTAGTACCTTCTGTGGTGGAGTGAAAACTAACTAAGATTAGGGATGGCCTGGGTTACAGAGGATGACAAAATATTAGTGCAGTATCATCTGCATAACAGTGCAATTTACAGTTACTGAGTTAAGAACCAATTTTTATCAACTAATTGTATAATAATGCAATTTGCCATTAGGGACGTGACAGGGCATAGGGCTATATCTAGGTCAAAGACAGATTAATATCTATTAAGAATATTGTTTCTTGACAGGAATGAGTGAAGCTGCATTTAATAGAGTTCTTAATATCTGTACAAGAAATCCAATAAATAATATCATAGTTATTTGCCTTACAAATGTACATGGACAACTTACCAAGCCTTGGGAATAACCCCAGAGATAAATATTAACTTGAAGATTGTCTCTTTGGGGATTCACAATCATTGTTACTGCAAGCCTCTGAAGGATCTCCTAGCACCTCCTAGTCTGTTAATGCTAAACATGAGAAGGAGGGACTACTGTAGCTGGTGAGCTGTTGGAGTAGAGCTTAATCTAATCTAAGCTAAATCACAAGTGTCCTTTCAACAGAGAAGAGTGTCTCATCCCTACTAATTGAGAAGCATTAGATTTGCTCTACTTGCCCAAATTATAATTATTATTTAGGTGTTGGATATGGTCACTCATGGGAAATCTTCTCAGCAAACAGAAGTGGTGAATTAAAACTTGAGAGCGAAATACAAAAACTGTCTCCTAAACAACAATGAGTGAGCGCTCCGTCCAGAGAAAGCTGAACTCACCAACGATGGCAGTGCATGCTGCCAGAATATTTTCTTCACCACCTCCACCCCCACCAACCACCAATAAGACAAAACTTAGGTCTGAGGAATGTGCAGTTTACTGACGCTATGTTACATGATTTCTGGGTATTGCAGTCCCCAAAATTCAATCAGTTACTTATCACTGCCATTCAGGGCCACCAATGCATGAAATTACCTACCTTCCAACTCTCTGAACTATTTCTGTCTGCGCAACATTGAGTTTCCAGTCAGGTCATGTCAAATAAGTAGCCCACTGATACCAAATGGCTACTAAATGTACCACATATTTTCTTTTTGTTTAGCAGCTGGTCCCATTTTGCCAGTGTGTAGTGTGACAATGTCTGATGCTGCTAAATGGTTAACTAGTTAAACTTGGTGACTTGGTATATAGTTGAACAATTATTGCATAAAATTTCCAGTGACGTGTCTTGTATCTAGCGCGAGATCTAGACTGTTTTGCTTCATCTCCATTTTTCATATTCGATTCACTTGTGGATGGTTTCGAGTCCAGTCGGGGAGGTTTCAGAGAAAACCCCAATTTCATCATACCATCAGACATTGGCCGTTTTATTATGGAAGTCAATGGAGAAATTGGAGAGGAAAAACAGAAAACGCACACCTCTCTGTTTTCCCGTATAGTGCTAAGAGCGTTGGCTGTATTTATCATAGTTGTGTTATTCTAACAAACTATATCTGACTACCTTTAGCGCTACTGTTATATCCAGTTATATCACGCAACTCAGTTGGGTTTGCTACGAAGCCAGCCTCAGTTACCGTTAAGCAGAAATCAGGCTTAAGTGGAGCTGGGCTGCTAACATTACCTGAAAAGCATGGGCTAACGTTATGAAACATTACTTAGTTGTACTGTAACAGTTAGCTGTTAGTTTATGATAAGCATTTCTTGCGGCCATTTGATAGCTAACTGGTTATCTACTATCCTGCCGTTGAAGGAGTGAGATTAGAGGCAGAGTGCAAGGCAAGTTAGCTATAATTAACTTAGCTCCGACTTAGGTTAGCTAGCCAATGTTAGGGAGCTAACGATAGTTAGCAAGGTTTGCGTCGGATGAAGGCAGCGTTACACATCTTGTCACGCTTACATGAGAGCTTCAGCTATCACAAAATGCAGTGGTGAGTTAATGTTTACTCGTGAAACGTCAGAGGGAACAAACACTTTGGCTTTACACTCACCGCCGATGCTTTCTCCTCTTCAGCCATCTTGCTTGGGATGATGACAAACAGGGGAAGCCGTTTCCATGGAGACGTCAGTGGAACGAGGTGCGAAAGGTCTCTCCAAAGATAGTGAAAACGACAAGGATGCCACCACGCCTGTATCCGCCCATGGGGAGGGAAATTCGCTTGGTATCTCGATAGCGGATTTGATATAAAATTTCGATGTGGGACAGAGAACAATGAATTCAACTTGAATGAATTCAATTTCCACAAAACCACAATTTTCATTTATTGATTGTAATAAAACTCGTAGTCTCTAAAAGACGACTCCAAGGAACTTTTTCCTGAATTTATATGGATTTATCTCTGTTCGCTCGTCGGATTGTCACTCACTCACTCAGTTATTTGAGCAAACATGGGGAATGTTCATGTGTTTTGAAAATTACACCGACTGGTCCAAGGGGGGCGCAACAATTACTGATATGACCCAGGAGGGGGGGTCTGCGTCATTCATGTGGGACATGTTACCGGTTGCCTTGATGTTTATCATTTATTTATATATTTTTTGTATTTTAATACCAAGATCCTAGGGAGATTTAATATTATTTACTTAGCTTAAACAAAGTTCCAATCTTCAAAAGAGAATACATCATTTTATTGAATATTAAGGTCAACAAGAACCAATTTCCAACAGATACATAAATTCGACCCCTCCAATAAAGTTATTTTTAATAGTTCACCAATATGTACAGAATTCATTAGAACACATTCTGATTGTCAAAGGGAAGCCCCACCATAAAACAATTTCTCTGGAAAGAATGACAAAAACTTCAATCTTTAAGAGACCAAACAAAATCAGACAAAGCTAAAACAACTGACAACATTTGGTCTTGTGCCAAAGTCGCCACATAATATTGGTACATTTGTTTGAAGGCACCAAGGTTACACCTAAACAAATACAGTGATTAATTCATTAAGATAGCAAATCAAAATCTCAATTTGAATCTTCACAATTGAAATTGTAATGAAACAGCTAACTGATAGCTAATAAATAACTAGCTAGTAGCCAGTGTAAGTAAATAGCTCTAGGCTATATTCAGAAGCAACTACTACACCTGTGACTAAGACAAATGGGTCATCAATAGTTCAACCAAATGTTCTTTCAGCTCACTCACATAATTTTATTAGTATACATGTGCGCTTTCTATACAATTTCATTACTTGAGCCTTCTTTTCAGTAGTTTACCGTAGAGCACCTTCACATAAATAAACCATTCATCTATCACAATAAAGCTCTATACTACGACAAAAAAATACAGTGTTATGAACAACGTAGCACGGTGTCCCAACTTCCCTGTCAATGTACCATTTCAGTTCAATCATTGTCTTCATTTGACTTAAGATGCGTTTGTCTCACTTCATGTAGCTCCGTAACCTGATTAAACCATATAAAGAAAAAAAACCTTCATCCCTTCACCCTTCACTAATAATCAGCTTATTCTATACAGTATCATACACATAACTTAAAAAAAACTGAGCAATACATTCAGATGAAGTCATTCCTTTTGTCAGTAGTGTAACAATCTATTATTAAAGTGTATTGACCTTTGTGATTCTCACTTCAATACAACTTTTCAGCCCACATCCCATTTTACAGGGCGTCCTGACTAAGTAGCTGATTGCCTGAGAGGACAGTAAGTAGAAAGGAACATGGTATTATTATAAAGAGTATTAAAGTGTGCACAGGGCAGAATGACAGATTGATTACCTTGGAGAATTCTACATGCTGCCGTAATGATACAATAAAAATAGTACATTATAAACATTATAAAAGGGATTAATCATTCACTGGCAGCATGACATTCTCACGTCAAGTTTGCTTTTTACAAACACCAAACTTTGAATGCAGGCACAGTGTTTATAACTGAGGCCCTGGTTCATGTTAGCCCTGTATGTTATTTCTACAGTAACAGTGAGAGATAGCACAGTCCGAATACTTTTCAACAGCGTCCTCGTACCCATAGACAAAAAACTGTGACAGGATTTAGATAAATGTACTTTTATCAACCCCAGTCCTTTTCAGTAGTGCAATTAAAGGAAAAATACTTTTACCATACCTGCTTTTTCCTATTTGGGGTGGGGGCGGCATTGGGCAGAAGGCAGGCAAACACTGTTGACAGGTCGCCAGTCCATCACATATCCAAACACACTCGTGCTCACACCAATTTAGAGTCTCCAATCCACCTGACTTGCATGTCTTTGGACTGTGGGAGGAAATCCCCACCAACACGGGGAGAACATGCAAACTCCACACAGCAAGGCCCAGGGCTAAGATTTGAACCCAGGACTGTGGGTGTTAACCACTGAGCCACTGTGATGCCTGAGGAAAAAAAACAAAAAAAAAACACTCCACCCTTGGACACTCTTACGCTGTTAGATATCATCGATCTTCAACGCATTCCAGGAGTTATTTTGCGATGAAGTGGTGTAATTTACTTTTTTGGTTCACCAACTTTCCCTCAATCTACCGTGTATACTTCTACTTCAGTTAATGATTGCCTACATTTCCCAGAATGCCTGATGTTTTATCTGCAGGAATAATAAAAACACACGACCAAAACAACAAAATGGACCCAGAAATGCTTTATAACAGTGTTTAAGTGTTTTAGGGTCATCATATGCAGGGACTACTAGCCTGTGATCTCTATTAGCATCCCTTTCAAATTGTGATAAGCAAAGAGTGGGGAAAATGTTTCACGAGGCTGATCTGTGGAGCATTAGTCACAGGTTAGTGGGCTAATGACTCCTTTTTATCATTTCAATAAATAAGCAAACCCAAAGTATGAATGAGACGCCATTGAAGAGTATTGGGACTTGGCTAGACTGGTATGTTGACGAAAGAAGAGACTAGTTGGGAGTGTTAGGACAAGGTTGTGCTAGCCTAGTTTTCCTAGTTCCTCCCGAAGGCTCCCTGGGCAGCAGAGGTGGCGGCGCCGGATGCAGCGGTTTGGAAGGCTCGGTTGATCAGGACCCCCTGGGAGAACTCTAGCTGGGCCTTGGTGAAGCTGGCCCCCGTCCTGCGGTACTTAGAGTGGACCTGGATGGATGGGGAAGAGGGACACAGGTAAGTTCCATCTGTGACTTCTAACATAGTTCACTCTCACTTTGAACTTCATCTATAGGCTCAACCTTGTTGTAGCCTTTTCAAAATAAGATGATCAAATTGTAAAACCCTTATAACTGGTTACTATACTATTCAGGCCACGGTATATTTGCTACAGAAACTAAGTGCAAGAGATTTGTATGGACAAAAGGACAAGTTTGCTGCACTGTCTTCTGACATGGCGGTGTGCATAGCCTGAACACAACACATTGGTCTAAAGGCGTCTCACATTTCCTTCTCCCAATTCATTACCTTTGTTTCCATCTGTGCTAACATCCCGTGGTCCACTCTTCAAAAAGAATAATTTGGAAGCTTGGCTTCTTGAACTTGTCAGAGGATATCTGCACCTCTATGACCGATTAAAAAGCTTCTAATCCCCATCAGAATAAGAATGGGGGTTTATTGCCAAGTTAGTTAACACATACAAGGAATTTGCCTTGATCTGATGGTGCAACATTTTCATATATTTTCATATTCCCACAGCTGCCGTTGTTGCTCTTTCACCGCAGCCATTGTTGTCGCCATTTCCAGTTTCCCTGGATTGATGCATCCCCATTGATGTGGAGTGTAAAAAACAATGCGAAGCTCCAGTGAGTAGATACAAATTTGTACATGGCACAAATGTGTTTCTATTTCAGCCAAGTTTGACTTTAGAGTTTCATTGCAATCATATGTCTAGATTGCAAGGCGTGCAGTCAAATACAATAAAACATCATAATACGACACTATACCACCCTTTCTCATATGGCTGTCAAATCACTCTTACCTAACTCACCTGGAGAGACTTGGTGCATTAAACTTGACTGCCCAATTTTTAAATGGTAACAAATTCAACTGCAAAGTAAATCACAAGGTCCCATATTCACATTTCTTAAAAAACAATTTGTACCATTTTCAGTAGGATGACAGCCAAGACAGCATTAACAGTGAAGAAGCCTGCCACCACCATCATAACCACAGCCACAGCCAGGTTCGTACGGATCATGGAGATGGATGAGATCCAGCCACTGTCAACAATACAGAGACAGACAGTACAAGTAAATATGAGTCATTTCACACTTTCATAACAGGGTATACTAGGGCATTTGTTTGGCATTCAAGAATAGTATTGAAAAAAATAGAACGTCTGCACAAAAAAATCTTCACAATCAAGCAACAATCACAAAAAAAAAATGGAGCTAACAATGTAATCTATAGGAATAACCAATGGAGAAGCATACAGCCTGAACATGTGACGGAGAAAGATGGAGAAGTGAAGAGCCTACTACAAGAGAGGAGATACACAAACAGTTGAAACACCACAGATTCAGCCTTTGAATGATCATTCCCTTTGAGGCTGAAGGTTCCCACTGACCTGTTGCCCCACTTGGGAATCCCCACAGTCTGGATGATGTACACGGCCACTTGGAAGAAAAACACAAAAAAGAAGAAGAAGAAGCTGAAGGAGCTGTCAGACCTGGGGAAGAAAATAAAAAAACACAAACAACACACAAATCAATGACATGTTATGAGTTATTAAAGATTTATTTACTATTGAAGGGAGGGAGGCTTACAAAGGAGCACAAAATGAGTTCAGCTGCCGCGTACACAGTCCAAAATGTAGTTTTATCTTCTATTTGTTTTGGAATTAAACTCTTACATTCTTTTCTTACACATTAGACTGATATATCAGTTTCCCGATATATTGGGCCCATATCGGTGATTCATCAAATATTGGACATTGGCCAGTCAGTGTCATCCACCTCTGATATGATGCAGGTTCCTACATTAAAACAGTCTGTGAATCCTGCAATGAAACTTTTTTTTATTTTATTTTTTTCATTGACTTCAATAATGTTTTTTGTAAATAAATTCTTCTTTGAAAGGCAGCACTGTATCCCAGAGTTTCCCCTAACCCGACCTAAACTATTTCCATTCTGAGCATATATTTTGGTAATTTCTCCTGCACAGCCACGAGAGGGTTCACTCGAGCACAAATCACAGACTGTAACTTTAAGAAAACAAAAGAGAAAACAACACAGGGCTAGTAAAACAGCGCTGCTAAGTAAAATAGCGTACCTGAAGGCCTTGTAGACAGGCCTGTACCAGCAGATGAAGGCAACAGGGGTGAAGAGGATGAACCAGAGGATGGACAGACCAAAGTCCACACCGTACTGGGAATCAGCTATGAAGTAAGCCAGGCAGGCCAGCACATTCAGGAAGAGAGTGACACTGTGGACTGGAGACACACAGGCAACCAATGAGCTGGACTGTGGATGGTGAAATGGGAAGTGATATTTTACAGGAAACTAGTCCTCTTCTAGCTGTTACACTGTTTTTATGTGCCTTTGTTCTGAACTAGTTAGGCCTAAATAAACCTGACCTGTCTCGCCTTAAACCTGGTTCATCTGGAGCACAAAGATCTGAACCAAATAAAGCAAAAAAGGATGATGCGGGAAGATATTATACTGAATGTGCACAACTGTTGGAATTTCCTTGCTGATACATGCAACTGAAGTGACTTCATGACTTGGAATGATCTGGGAATTCAAAACATTTCAGGCTTTGGATGAACATCATCGACTCTGCAGTATGTAAAAAGGCCTTATTTTGACCTGAGATGTTGTAGGCATTTTAAAAAGGAGAGGGGAACAACACAACTTAAAAAAAACAACTTATGTTCCTGAACCTAAACACAACACCATAGGTATCGCCTGGATTGGTTTACATACTGTAAACACCTAGAAACTACAACAGATCACCCAAACTATCCGATAGATCATTCATTACAAGCACTTTCATTTTCCAAAGTAACTATTTGCTGTGTAAGGAGGTCCGTTTTGAGGGAATACTGTATGCAAGGTGTACTCACACATCCACAGGTAGTACATTCTCTTGCAGATCCAGCGGTACTCGTCAGGGATGTCCTCCTCAAAGTCCTGGTAGAAGCAGGGGTTCACAGGGAAGAACTTTGGGAGAGGTGGCCAGTTGTTTTCTCTGGCTAACAGAAAGATTTCACAACCGGATTAGCGTTCTGAAGACGTGACTTTTTATACAACAATGGTTTACACATACTGTATACAGTATGTATACGTCTAACTACTTACAATGCCACTGTACAGAGATTGAACATCACAGGGATACTAGTTCAATGTTACAAATACTTTTGAGTAGGGTTTAATCGTAGTTCTAGTTTCAATCCAAGTCACGGTGTTGTAGATCAAATGTGACAAAAACGACAGGACAGGACAGTCCTGAAAAAAAATCTGTCATTTGGAGATACATGTACAGAGTCAAAACAAGACTTTTTAGCTGCTGCTACTTTGAGAAAATATATGTTAAGGTGCAACAAGGGATTAAATAATTTTGTTTCCTGAAACCAATTGAAATACTGGGGATTAATAATTGTGATTACAATATTTTTTCAAAATAATCGGGATTATCTTTTCTGCCATAATGGTGCAGCCCTACATCTGAGACAACACCCTCCTATCAGCAGGAGGAAGGCCTAAAGTACTACAGATCATAACGCCTAAAAACATTATATAGCAGATTAAAACAGCTCTACTTCAGAACCAGTGTCAGTGTGTCTCACCACCACTGGGCAGTATGCTGCCTATAGTCCTGTTCTTTAGCTCCTGCTCCTTCTGCTCCAGCACAGCGGCTTTCTTCTCCAGCTCATCCTGCCGTTTGATCAGGTTGGCCTGGGCAGCAGCCACGGTATCCTGTTGGGTAATGGAAGGGAAGAGCTGTACTCGGCAACACCATGTGCAGCATCTTCATGGCATCAATTAGCCCAGTGCTGGGAAATTCATGGACTACGAGATGCACACTGCCCCCACCTCAATTTCTCACCTGTATGTGCTGTGTAAGACACCAGCACCTAAAACCACATTTTCCACGATGTCGGGACGCTGATGAAACTCTTATGCATCTCTTGTTTCATTTGAAGGTGCTGCATCTGCATCTCAGATGATTGCAATGGACAGTGGAACACATGGAAAAGCTAGAGTTTTGGCAAGCATCCGCCCTGCTGAAGTGTCCTTGAATAGGACACTGAACCGCAACTAGCTAGAGGGGTGCTGCTCTGTAGACGACCTGACCTCTGACCTTTCCCTGTAAGGAAATTCTCTGTTCCTTACAGGGATCACCAACACACCAGCCTAGCCACGTCCCACCGCCTGTTCTTTCTGAGCTCAATTGGAAATGTAGAAACAGACACAGACAACATATTCCATTTGTGGAATACTTGCAGGACCATAAGGCATCTTCAAAGTAGGTAGAGGAACAGTAGATGGTTGAATTCTATGATGATGATACCAGACTTGTGGTCATTTGCTGAACATTAACGAATGTCTGTTGAAGGTCTCATGGATAATTGGAAGATTTGACACATCATTTATACCCGTCTACATATGCACAGTGCCATGAATACCTATGATGTTTCACAGACCAAAATGTAGCTCCGTTCAGACAATGCTATTGAAACATGTTCCCTAACACTATGTGGGGATCGACCCCACAACCCTGAGACTGAGGGTCTCATGCTCTACTGACTGAGCTGTCCGGGCCAGAGTAGTAGAAGTAGACGTATCCTGAGCATTTTATTTCTCTGGAAATGCTCCAATCATCTCTACTAGTCTGGCAGATACAATGTGATACAGGAGATGCTTCAAAACTCCCTGGAATGTTTTGGGAACAAATTTAGCCTAACTATCTCAGTGAGGGATTTGTCCACCTTAACCCAATCTACAGGCGAATCAATCTGTACTGATGAAGTGTGTTCTCACATCTTCTTATTCCATTATCTTCAATCGTTCTTGTGTGTGTGTGTGTGTGTGTGTTACTCACTTGTATACTCTGCTCCACTGAGGTCTGTAGCACGGCGGGTTGAGATAAGGCAGCAGCAGAGATGGGGATGGTGGCGCCAGTGCGGTTTCCCTATTCCAACAGACAGAATTACATCCAATACGGCTTACTTGAATCTAGTGTTTCCACTTCTCAGCGGCACAAACATGCATCATAATAGTAGATATTGGTATTCCTATTACACGTAGTCTGAGTGAGCAGGTGGGCCATGCTACATCATCAATCAACAGGCGACAAAATCAGAGGACCTAACCATTTCACCCGCTGAAAATGGGTTGAATTCCGACATGGTTTCAGTCGCTCTGCTGGTGGCTTGTGTGACTGAGGCGTCCTGAAAGAGAGAGCACAGGCAGGCTTGAGAACTAGGTATTATCATGTACTGCTGAAGAGGTCTAGTCAAGGTGTCCCAGAGATGTCCAACCCGTCCAGGGGGAGTATTTGTACATTGAATTGTCTCAGACTACATCAATATGAATAAGCTCCTGGCCTAAAGGCAATTTTGTCTCAGTGAACACACCAGCCTAGCCAATAACTCCTTGGTTTTGAACGAACAAACAAAAAGCGCTCTTCGTTTAAGCAAATGCTTCACAAAGGGATACATTGGCCTAATATATTGGCCTATGCCTACTACATTGCCTATAGCTGTTAGATCTGAACACACAAAGACATGATCCCATATTTAGGTCACAACAAAATGCTACTGTATAGTGCAGATAAGTTAAATAAGAATCGCCGTTATTTATAGAGCAAAAACAGAGTTACAAAGTGCTTTGAAACGTAGATAAAAACGTGAACAAAAATAAAGACTGAAGAAGAATAAAATACTAAAGGCAAATGCACAGAACAATTAAAACACTAAAAAAGTAATTAACGTATAACTGTAACGTTAGCGACCCTTATTCACCTTTCATCATCAGGATTACAAATTATGATCTGGAAGATAGATCAAAACCTTTTGATTTCGTTTAATGGTGTGATGAAGGGAAGTCTCACCTGGTGGTCATCAGATATTACCAGCCACCTACGGGCCTGCTCACCTGCACAGGTGAGTCTAGCACAGCACACACTACTGGATCCACTGTCTTCCCAATAGTCCTGACAGCTTTTGAGCGCAACTTGTCAAACTTTATGATAGTGTGGATTCTGAGCCAGGAAACGCTGAGGCCAAACCCATCAACCAACCAAACAGGTTTTTGGTTGAAGAAGCATATCTTTTTACAGACTTGACTAAGACGGAAAAGGTTTTAAAGGCTCGCGCTTGGGGTAAGAAACGAGTGTCTCACCTGGAAAGGATTCACATCCACTGGATCGACGAAGGGGTTGCTGTCAAATTCCGACATTTTTGGGGATCGTTTATGTTGTTTGAAATACACAAACAACAGCTCCCGTCTCCCCTCTGGCTGCTGCTCCTGATGGTGTTGTGACACAGGGCCTCTGCGCATGCGTCATTCGAAAGGTGGCCTGCGTCACCGGAGGCTGTCCTGAGTCATTTCTAATCAATTACCTTTATTTTTTAGAGATAAGGTCGAACTGGGTTCAAACGTGCGGTGTTCTCGTCACAGACTAAACTCCATCCAGCCATTAGTGACTTCGAGACGATCTAGACCATTATAGAGGCTAAATTCACTCGTTTGACTTCTAACGACATAGTTATACACTGCTTCAGTTGCCTTCAGGTGCTCTCGGAACTTTCTCTTTAAGCGCACATGATCCAGCCAACAAAGTGGTAAATACGAGTGGGTAAGTGGGAATTTTCCTGATACCCGAGCTGTTGAGAGGCTTAGGAAGCAGAGAGCGTGGAACCCTTCTCAACAATTAATGGTAAAATTAATGCACACTTCAACTTTTCCCTAATAAATAAATGAAAATATAGATTGCCGTGTAGCAACCAATAATTTAATAATTTCCTGAAAATGTAATAACGCCTGAAAATGTAATAACATTTGCAGTTAACTTGATCGAAAATGTAATAAAACCCAATAATGTAATAACTTGACCAATATGGACGATCCTTGCACAACGACCGATAAGCATGGGTATGGGCGGGTTCATTTCCCATTGATAGGGATTTTAGTTTAATGCGTCTTTGCCTGATAACCACTTGCCATCTGTTTTAAATTTCAAATTCTACATCAAGCCTAGAGCTTACATTTCCAAACATGAAATCAGTGTCAAATGTTAGTGTTAGTGGGCTAACATGACACTAACAGTATTATACATTTTGTATACTTGCACTCTTTACATTTCCGAGAAAAAAAAGCATACTTTTTTTACATTATTACATTATCCGTCAAAATTATTACATCATCAGTTTTGAAAAAAAAATGACCCACCTGAAAGGTATTTCATTATCGGTAAAAATGTTATTACAATATCAGTCAGGACATTTTACTACATTATTGGGTTTTATTACATTTTCGATCAAGTTAAGTGCAAATTTTATTACATTTTCAGGAAATTATTACATTATTGGGTGCTATATGACCCATGGCATTTTCACTTATTCTGCTGCTGCAGCACAAGGTGTCAGCTTTTATTAGTCAGTTTTGTTATTTCTGACAAAAGCACTTGAATGCGAGATAAGTGCTAGGGGAGCACTTGAAGGCAGCATTCATATATTGACAGGTTTTGGCAGGGCACCTACTTATGTAAAAGCAGGCTGCCAGACGTCACTGAATCATATTTTATTCTTATTCATCTTCCGCGTATAAGTCAGGATTTATTTTAAGATTTTACTGAATACTTTTTATGCCAGATAAGCCTCAGAATTTCAACCTCTTAAGAGTTGTTGCACAGGCTGATATGCTGACTTCCTTACTGTTGTAAATTTTATTTATGGTTTGTTTTGGCACTTTGTGACACTGTTTTGAGAAATGTTACCTTATTGGAAAAGTTCCAATAGCTGTCATCTCAGGAGTAGGCCGTGAATTTGAACATTTTATTGCGAATACAACGTCTATTTTCACCTGAGAGAAACCAAATGGGCCAACAACCAGGCTGGTGCATTTTTATTTATTAGAAAAATGACATGTGACCCCTTGGTTGAGCATCTCTCGCTCGTGTAAGCTCAAAAGTCAAACAGCTTTTTCTGAGAGAAGGAGCACTTGAAGAGGCCAGCCACACAAGAGAGCACGGGGACGATACGTTACCTGTCTTTCTAAGAGGAAGAAGAGGCGTAAACTGTAGGTCTCATTTCATTATAACATGAAACCCATACTTATCAAACTTTTTGATGACAAGGTTGGTGTAGCACAGCTGTGTGGTGGGCCCGCCCTGGCCACAAGTCATAGGTGGGGCCCGCGGCCAGCACAATGTATTGGTTAAATACTTGGCCATACCAATGGTTCCTGCTATGATTAAATTACTGAATCTTTGTAATTGGCCTATTGATGTCAAAGCATATGTAATACTTGTGTATTTTAGGTAAACTGTGTATGTACTTTCATTAGCAAAGTGTTTTCTGTCTCAATGCCAAACATTCAAGTATTCAAGTACAATGTCATCTACTTTGCCATTGTTGCCAAGTGCAATTAATGAGAAAGGGTTAACCATTCAAAATAGTAACAAGGACAAGTTCATAATAATTGCATTAATAATGACAAAAGACGAGATGATTTTAAGTTCTTGTTTGATTGCTATTGAGCAAACACTGAGAGACAGGGGGTTGGGGTGGGAAGTAACAATGGGTTTCGAGAGAAGAATGGCATTTTTGTCCACTATACTGTACATACTGTATTATCCTGTACATTACAATTGTTGTATGGCTGTTAAGCAGTGAATGCAGGGATTTTATACACATCCAACATTCTTTACAGAGCTGGGATCCCCCCTGGCTGGAATACACA